>WYDI02002817.1:0-22902 GCA_009867235.2 Psittacus erithacus | reverse complement strand
GGGCAGCCACAGCTTCTCTGGGCACCCTGTGCCAGTGCCTCAGCATCCTCACAGGGAAGAGCTTCTGCCTAAGAGCTCATCTCAGTCTTCCCTCTGGAAGGTTAAAGCCATTCCCCTTGGCCCGTCCCTACAGGCCCTTGTTCAAAACCCCTCTCCAGGTTTCTTGTTGGCCCTCTTTGGCCTTGATTAAAAAGCTCTTTTAAACCTCTCATTTCCTTCTGTGTTCCAGCATACTTTATATGCCGTATCCAAGTCCATCACAAGGAAAGTTCTCTTACATAGCACTAAATGCAGCATAGGAATCATGTAGCATAAAAACAGAAGCCAAAGCATTAAAAAATTCTTCAAGTAATAAAAGGCAGAAAATGACTCTAAAAATACACTGAAAAAGTGAATAAATAAATAGTAAGCTAAGGAAACAACAGGGTCATCTCTTAAGAAAAAATTAAAGGCTAGCAATACCACATAGGAGTGTAGTAGTGCATTAATAGATAGTGCAGTAATAGATCACATTGGTATGAAGTACACTCTTCTGGTTTCACTTGGAAAGCTCATTTTGAACAAATATTTAAGCATTCATTTATGCTACAACCTAAATGATGAGGCAGAAAAGGCAAAAACCCCAAGGATTTTGATTAACACATAATCCATGATGATTTTTCCAGGATTCACTGGAGAAGCAATAAAGAAAACTGGCTCAACTCTGTTTCTGAGAGATAGAGACCAGACAGCAAGCAAAACATGGATTTCCAGTCAGAGCATCGGCATGTGGGCCAGGCTCATTGCAAACACCACATTCTGCATGCGCTTGTATTTTACCCAGCCAGCAGCGCCACAAAGAAGATCCTGCAGGTGGCAGAAGTAACTATTAGTACTGAAGGCTTCACTACTGGAAGCTTCAGATGAGCCTCCATGTCATCTTCATTCTGCAACTGTGTTCTCCCGCCTTTTCCACCAGATTTTAAGTCTGCAACGGGATGCTCAATATCTCTCATTAAAAAGGAAGGAAAAGAGGACTTGAGAAATAAGAGCTTCATCCATCTAATTCTCTCAAGCATTCGAATACTAGACCAAATTAAGCAAAAAATTAACATCCAAACTAAGGTTATCCTCAGATGGGACAGCTGACTTAACAGGTAAGAGAGAAGGTTTTTAGCAAGGCGAGGGTTGGTCTCTTCTCCCAGGTAACAAGAGCGAATGGACTCAGGCTGTGTTGGGGAGGTTTAGACTGGATATTAGCAACAATTTTTACCTCCATAGGGTGTCAAGCACTGGAACAGGCTGCCCAGGGCAGTGGTGGAGTCACTGTCCCTGCAGGTACTTAGAAGACGTGTAGACATGGCACTTAAGGACATGCTTTAGTGGTAGTGCTGGCAGCGAACAGTTGGGTTTGATGAACTCAAAAGGTCTTTTCCAACCTAAAGAATTCTATGATTTTAAGGTGCCAGATAGGATTCTCTTTACCTACAAAATCTAAGAGCTAGACCGAAGCAAAGCCAAAGCAGAAATCTCTTGTCCAATTCTCTCTTGTTCCCTTAAAAAATGGCCTGAGAAGTTAATTCTGGTTATTTGCTTCAAAGATAGAAATTTCTTAAAGAAGATCTGTTCAGCAGAGAATATTTTCTATCTGCCCCTGTGCTTTCTGCTGAATTCTTCATCACCACATGACATGTCACAGTATGCAAGTGTACCATGTTACTGTTGCACTCGGACACTCTGATGTGCTGCAGGGAGATGTTCAGGATGAGGATCTTTTGTATTCCAATATTTGTATGTACGCATGCAAGTCACTTAAAGCTGAAGCTACGATCACTAACTACACACTTTTAAAGGTAAGTGCTACTTCTATCTCCCTTTGTCACCCCAACAGATCTGAGCTTGCCCAAATCTCTGCTAAACATTACTGTAACACGTTACCTTTTCCATTTCCTCTTTCAGATGCTTTTCATTCTGCACAGAGGAATCTTTTTGTTTAGTTATCTCTTCCTTTAAGTGCTCTATTTCTTCCAGAAGCTCTGCGATACGCTGTTTCTCAGAGTTGAGGAGGGAGAGCTTGGTTTTGTGCTCTTCCTCCAGCACAGACACTCGCTCAGCCACCTCCATTTCAACCTGACGTGCTGTATCTTGAGCACTCCGTAGGTGCAGTTTGGTGATTTCTGGAAAGCAAAAAGAAAACAAAACAATAAAATGACATCCTGGAACTTCTTTTATTTTAAGGGGTTTTATTAACACACAGAAGTAAAGCTGAATGTTGTCAGCTGTGCAGTTTATCAGTAGCCACATTAACTAGAGATCAACAAGAACCCCTTATCAAGATGATTTTGTATGTTGTTCCATTCTATCATCACCTTTGAAATGTATCAGTATCCACACACAAAGAATAATGGGGACGGATCATGAGGCCTGTGGCAGGACCTCCCTCCTGCCAGCAACAGCCACAGGACCTGACTTTCTTTTGGGGCAATGTAATGGCAGATTCATGGAAGCTTTATCTCTTCTTCTGCACATGCTTTTTACACAAGGCACTTCCCAAAAAAGGCAGATGGGACAAATCTCTAAACATTCTATTTTAAGCACTTTTTATATACTGTCTAGTATTAAAAATAAAGGAAAAATAAAAAAGAAATATAACTGCAGATGTTAAGTCATATTGATCCTTTCAACCAATATACAGTGGAATATAGCTATAGCTGCATGTTATATAGCTAACTGTAAAGCATGGATTATAAAGTCATACTATGCTCCAAGATGCACGTTGCAGATACAACAACTGCTGTGATGCCTTACCTGCACCTCAATATATGCATTTCACACTGAATCAATACAAGGTGGTATATTTCTATAAATTATAATTCCAGGAAAAGCAGCAATGGTTAGGAAATTACATTAACCTATGATCGCATAAGGAAGTCTCATTAAATTTAGTCTTAAGAGGAACTTTAATCTGAATTCCACAGTAAAAGAAGCCTATTACAAATTCTGCTCCTCTGAAATACTTTCCCCTGTGTTCAAAAACTTCATCCTAATACATCTGCCAACTAGTGGAAAACACAGGAGAAAAAGGAAACATTAACATTAAATGAGCAGAGCACACTCGAACCCTCAAAAGAAACACATGCAAAAGAGGTATGGAACATAGAAGCAGGTGTACTCTATGGAACTGGCCTATTTCACACAAATAGAGGAGGCATTTAACATAACTGACAGACAAGACTAAGAAATTCTCAAACACATATTAATTCAGGAAATGACAGCGCCCTCCTAGGTACCAAGCATGAAAACCTGATCAGCTCTGCAGCTGTAGTACATTTTACTACAGAATAATCAACTTCAGGTCACCATATCTTTTAAGGGCATGCTGAATTGTGCTTCTAAAGTCACAAAGCAAAGTGCTTGATGCCAGGGGTTAACATGTGTTCCCTATAGTTTATAGAAGATAATAACAAATCAAAAACTGAAAAGCCTATTTAAAGGAAAATATAAGCCCCAGAGGCAGCTCACTGTTTTACTTCCCAGTCTGTCAGATCATCTTACCTTTTAAATGTTCTTCTGAAAGCTGGGCACGGAGCTGCTCAAGTTCTAAGCAATGCTTTCTTTTCATTTCCTCAATTTCTGTCCTATATTTGTCTGACAGATCCATTTTCATTTTCATTAGGTCCTCTTTATACTGAAGTGCAAGGGAAGATCTTAAGGCATCTAATTCACACCTGTGTTGTTCTTTAAGTTGTACCTGCAAACAGGCAAGTTCTTCCTACACAAGAAATGGGTTACAGAAAGACATTTTCAGCTTTGAAGAAATCATGCCAAGTATCTTTCAGTGACAGCAGCAATATAAAGCACCTGCTCAACAGGCATATATCTGGTTTCCAAAAAACCTGCTGGCTTCACTCTGCTCCTGTTGCTCCATCTGCTGCTAGAGCAGCAGAGCCCCTCAAGACAGATATGCTTTGGAGCCATGCCACAAGGCAGTTCTGAGTTTCAGGAGCTGTTTGAGTGTATAATAGAGGGGGAAGTCCCACATGAATCTGAGTAAAGAAACTGTTGACTCTCAGTAATTGAGAGACCCCTTTGTGTACACCACAGAGCTTAA
Source organism: Psittacus erithacus (assembly GCA_009867235.2). NCBI lineage: Eukaryota > Metazoa > Chordata > Aves > Psittaciformes > Psittacidae > Psittacus > Psittacus erithacus. The sequence goes on along the minus strand of WYDI02002817.1, from coordinate 18,812 downwards.
AATAACCACCTACTATGAATGCAGCTTCATACTCAGCTAGGTAATCAAACAACAGCAAGAAAACAGGTATGATGTGTACGTTTCTCATAACTCATGCATTTTTTGTGTGACTTACTAATGAAACTGAGCTCATGTTGTCCTGTGGATGCCTTCTACTAAAAATAAAATACATTAATTTTATAATTGATTTAAAAAAGAAAAATCTAAAACCAAAACCAAAAGGAAAAATCATTTGTTAAATGCTCAGTTCACTTCAAGTAAGTTCAGCAAAGAAGTAAGTTCTTAAATTACAATGAGGTACATAAATATAGCTGTGTAAATGGAAGAGGGATTAAACTAGCAACTGCATTTGAAGAGAACAGGCAGCAATAGAAGGCACAACTACTACAGAAGCTATAGAGAAGAGAAACACCATGAGCTCTGCACTTGCGTAGAAAAGCCTTGATAAGCTCCTTAATAGGCACAGGATAACCCAAACAAAGGACACAAAATCACAGAACACTGTTTCATCTGTTCTGCTAGGCTGAGAACTGATAATTTACAATACACTTGTCAAAAATAATTAAGCCTGTCTCAAATTATGTCTCAAAAATGTCTCAAATTAACATCTGACATCAATTTTCATATAGGTCATGTAATGAACAGTAGAACTTTATTATACTGAAAATCCTACCTGGTGTTGTTCCAGCTGTTGATTTAGCTGAACAAGTGTATCCTTTCTCTCTTTCTCAGCAGCATCCTCAAAAACTGTGACAGAAGAACTGAGAAAAGGAGTTTCAAGTTTAAGACTGGAACGTGTCACAAATTAAATGAACTTGCTGATTTACTGAAAGCAGGCACAAAGCAACTACAACAACTGCTCAGACCTGAACACTCGTGACTTCCATCAATAGGTTTCTAACTACAGATCATCTAATGCTTAATCCCGATATATTTAGAAGCTAACATCATCTTTAGTATTAAAAATATAATGCAAGCAATGCTGTCATAACATGAGATGAAGGGAAAAGGAATAATCACCTGATGTCCCCTGCTTGATCTTGACTCATTTCCAACTCTGACAGTGAATAGTCCTTCAACTCTTGCAGTCTCTGATGCAGTAAAGTCAATTCTTCCCTGTAGCTTTCTTCAGCAACCCTTAGCTTCGTTTCAAAGTAAAGTCTCAGTTGTTCCAATTCAGCTTCATGCTCACTTTTTCTCTGCTGACGCTGATGTTCAAATTCTTGTTTTAAACGCTCTATTTCTTCCACCTGTGACGCACGAGCCAGAAGCTGCTCTTTTAGCTCTGGAATGGAGGCAAAACCAACTCAAGTACTCAGAAGTATATACCTTCAGGCTAAATCATGCTGTGAAGTTCAGCCATATTTTAGTTGTTGAGACAGCAGTAAAATGTTATACCAGAAACTACATAATAAAACAAACTTCTAAAGACAAAACGTTCCCTCTTCAGAAGACAGTAAACCTATGTTCTCCATTTACACTGCATTCAAAGAAACCATCAAGACAAGAATCAAAACTACCAGAAAACTGTTAGACCTCCTCATTTCCTTGGGTTTCAGGTCTGGGCTAGTAACATGCAGAGGCCTGCAATATTGCTTAATTGTCACATGTGCTCATTGTAGCAAGGACTAGCAACACCACCAATGGGATAGGCAAGGAGAGCTGAATCTGGCATGGGTAGGTTTTTGCCTAATCAGTAAAGTCTGCCAGCACAACATTAACCCTGAGAATGTTTAACAGTTTTGAACTGGCGTATTATTTGTACATCAGAGCAGTGATCCCATGACCCAGCTGCCACGCTGTGAACCCACCACCACAAGCCCTCAAATCAATCCAAATGCATTGTCAAAGGATCACTCGAGTGAAGAAAAGCAGAGTAAAACAAACCACTTTTAAGATCTCACACACCAAAAGAGATATCCTCACCTGGACCACGGACTTGTATTCTGGTTTCACCATCTCAAGCAAGATGAAGAAGAAACAGAAAGGGTCCAAAGAATGGGAATGTGAGCAGTTAGAAACATGGAGAGACATTTGAAAGGTTAATAAAGATCAGGGCTACAGAGAGGAAATATAAGAAATCCAGCAAATACTATAAGGTGGTATCTGCTATAACTTTGTAATATCAAAACAGATCTGAAAAAGTCAAGGTAAAGTCTGTTCAATAAGGTTTTGTTCAATACATTTAAATCTTGAAACAAAAATCTTAAGATATATAAGCATATAGTCAGATTTCAGCCAGCCATTATTTTCTCTCAGGCTTTAAAACTTTTTCATAAGTTTAATAGAGACACACATAAGACTAATTCTAGTGTGAGGTGTCCCTGCCCATAGAACGGGGCTGGAACTAGATGATCTTAAGGTCCTTTCCAACCCAAATCATTCTATGACTCTATAAAACCTATTACCTTTAACCACTGTGCACAATGTTTTCCCTTTTGTTGCTTTTATATTTAGAGTATATGTTTATTTTTTAAACAGAAGCATCATCATGGGAAAAGGAGGGTATTTTTAGCCTTACAGGAAAACAACACTGTAATTCATTCTGATTCCAGAAGTATCACCTGAATGTTTTTGGTTTAAATTACAGATCTCTTTAATCCAGGGCTTTTCTATATTGAAGAATTAATAGGCTTTCAAAAGACGATGAATCTCCATTTTGAGTGTCAATGAAAAATGCATTTTATTTAACTTGCCTCAAAACCAAAAGGGGGAAAAAAGCAACTTCAACCTCAAGATACAACCTAATCCCAATTTAAAATAGTTCTGCCTTGTTTAAAGCAGATTCATCTCTTCATTATCTCCAAATAAGACAGCCACAACAAACTATTTGAAGCCATAAACTAAGCAGTGAGCTTTACTGCCTACCTACAATTAACAGTTTGCTCAATTTAATTCATATCTGCTCCCATACTGAAAACAAATAGGAGCATGTTATTGCACTGACCAGCATTTTCTCCCTTTTTTAACTACTTCCTACTTAAGTTGACATTGCAATGAAAAATGTTTGGTTTCCACTTTTGCTAGTGTGCATCAAAGAGTGGGAAGGGAAAGGAAAACCACGGGAGGGAGCTTTTTTCCATAGTGACACCACATTTTTTGACATTGCAGAATCAACTACTCATCTGACACTGACTCACTACTGACTTCAAAAACAGAACACTGTGACCTACCTGTGTGTTCTGGTACATGAGCACAAGTATTTCGTGTCAATAATGTGTACTTCTTTATGAAGAAGAGGCAAAAAAGAAAGCGCATCAGTTCTGAACCTACCACTTAGCTCTTGTCGATTTGCTCGGGTACTGTCAAGTTGAGACCAAAGGTGCCTGACTTCTTCTTGCGAATGAGTCTTGAGTTCTTCATGCATGACCTGAAGTTTCTCCAGCTACGGAAGACATGTTAAATACCCAAAACTCCTCAACTTCTTAAACCAATTTCATTCTAAATAATTATTTGATAAGCAACAGACAGTTCTGACAGCAATAGGTAGAAATGCTTAGTGGCAATCTCAGCAACTCATCCAGGCAATCAAAGATACTGAGTAGCACTTGACTGTTAGACCCACTCCCCTGAGAGAGATAAATTTATTCTTGATGCCATATTTATCAGCAGTGGCAAAAATAAAGTAGTAGTTATATAAAAACAAACCACAAGAACCAGAAAATTAAGCACATAAATACAGATGAAGAAACAGCACCAAATGGCACAAAGGCAACTGCATTCAAAAGATTCTGAATTACTGGAAAATCCCAGAGTATTTGCCGACTTCATAAGCTGAGTATTAGTTTGTCAATACGATCCCTAAATACGAACAAGTCACCAAAACTGCATGTATATTGTCTAGTTTTTGCTATATAGAATCACTCTAAATGAGTATTTATTATTTTTTACCTCTTTCTGAAGATTCTCTTCTTTTTCTTGGCTTTTCATCCTCATATTTTCTAAGAGTTGGTAATGTTCAGCCTGCAGCTGCTGTTGTAATTCTGTAATGGCTAACTGGTGCTGCTCCTCCAGTTCTATATACTTTACTAAAATTAAAAGTGAGTTCTGTTACACCATCATCCCCGTTACTGAATAACCTGTACGGCTTTTATGCAACTGAAATAGAAATGCACATCTCTAGACTAAAACAGCAGCTCAGAGGGAATCACAAAATGCTTGACGAGTAAAGCGTTTGAAAGTCAAACATCTCCACACAGTGGTTCCCAGTATCCGCATCTCTGCTGTTAGCCAAGATATAACCAACAGTAGTGCTAGAGGGACGAGCATCTGCTCTTTGCTTACACAAACAAGCATCCTGAACTAGAAGCCCACATCCAGGGAAACAAGCATTTCTTTAGATCCTATAAACACAGAATTTCTCCTATGACCACACTCAGCAGCAGGCAGTGATGAACAGGAAGGACTAGGAAAGCTCATGCCAAGTATGCTCTACCTTGGCACTGAGCACCCTCTGAACCCTGCAAACCTGCTGCTACCTCATTTGGTCAACAAAATCTTGACCTGCACAGAAAGAATCTGCAATTAAGTGACCACATTTCAGCCCCAGTGAGCTGCAAGGGATGCATGTTAAACTCACAGAACAGATTTTAATGATACATGGTCAGGAAAACCCAGTAAAGTTAGTGCAGGCTGGGAAGAACAAGCATGTGCTTGCAGCAGCCAAAGGTGAGCCAAACACTGTGAAAGCATCCAGTCCCTGGGAGGCCAAAAATGCTACACTTCACTTCTGAAACCTGGTCCTGCTGCCTCCTGCCAGCATCATCCAACACCCTTAATACTGCGTTTGCATTTACCCGGAAAGAGCATTACAGAATCACAGAATGGCTGAGGTTGGAAGGGACCACCAAGGGTCATCTAGTCCAACCTCCATGCTCAAGCAAGGTTCCCTAGAGCACATTCCTCATTTCCCATGTCTCCCACCTGCATAGTGCCTCAAAAGGTAGGCAATCTGAGTAGCTCTCTCTCTTCACTTCTTGGCATTCTGCATCTTGTGGCTCCTTTTCATGTCATCACTGACGGCAAATCTGACACTGTTGTGGCAGTCAACCACTATCTCGACAAACATGTCAGATTCTGAGAGCTACACAAACTTTTCCTAGTTCTATCTTCTATCTGTACCTCAGCAAAAGGCATAAATAGATGTAGCAGTTAATGAAAACCTTAGTTACAGTAGTCTATAAAGGTTACTTCCAGTACAGTGTCTAAAAAAGCTAATGTTCTGTTAAGCTTTAACGAGTCCCACAGCAAACCTAGTGAGTTTTTTTTGTTAGAAGCAGCTGCTATTGTTAATAACCAATACAATTTTGGTTAATTCAGTAACTGCCAAAGCTGGTTTTCAGCTGGAAGCAAAACAGTACCTCCCTTTAATACACTTGAAGGAAAACATAGTCCATCTCATACCCTATAGAAGTCAAAGCACAAGATGGCTAACTATGCTTTAAACAATTTCTCATTTACTAAGAATCCCAGACTGGCTTGGACTGGAAAGGACTTTAAAGCTCACACAGTTTCAACCACCTGCCACAGGCAGGGACACCTTCCGCTAGAGCGGGATGCTTCCAGCCCCATCTAACCCGGCCTTAAACGCTGCCAGGGATGAAGCAGTCACTACTTCTTTGGGCAGCCTGTTCATGTATCATCCTGTTTCCAAGAGAGGTTTATGCCATTGATTCAGTTTTTGAGTATACGGATATAGCTTGCTTTTGCTTTTTATGCAGGTTCTAAAAATACTTAGCTAGCTTTGCCATTGTTCAATAGATACAACTGCTTCTCACACCATGGCACTTACTTTTAGACTGTTCATTCTCAACAGAAAGATGACCCAGCTCTGCTTTGACTTTTTCCAATTCCATTTCCAGAGTTTTCTGCAGTTCCACCATTTCAATCTGATGTTTTCCAGACAGCTCTTCAACCATGTTTTTTAAATGCATATCAGACTCCAATTCCCAATCTCTTTTGAGAATCTAAGAGAGGAAGATCTGCATTATTAAAGCAAACACACTCAGTAAATGACTACTTTTCTCCTCCATTTATTTGTCCTCTACAATAAATATGTAGCAAACACAGGACTTCTACCACCTCTAGTTTACTGAAAGGAGTTTAACTTTTTCTCGTATGAAGAATAGAATTTGTACCTCTAATGCCTGGGTATGTTTCTCTTCCATTTCCAATTCTGTTTTCTTTCTCTGATCAACTGCGAAATAAAATACTTATTAATAAATTTACATTAAACGTTGTGATTAAATGATAAGTAGAAATATGGCTGAGATTACCATTTTCTGCATCAAACACAGGTGTAGGCATGCAGCAGCGTAAGGTAGCAGGTTCTATCCAAACCCATACCTTTAATCCCAAAGATATACATTCAATACCTATCAGTGTCATTTTAGATGCTAGCATTTCAGTTCACATCCCTCTGAAGTGTTTGAATCATCTCTATCTCCAGAGACACAGCAAAAGAGTCTCAGGCAGCAGCAAGAAGGAAACTCTTCAGATTTCTTCTAAGAATGCTTAAGAAACAGACTGCAAGACAGGTGCTATTATCTGCTCAGTTATCACTGACACCAATGGCTTCTTCCTTCCCAGCTCCTCCCCAGATTGATTCCAGCTTCTTGTTCAGCACCTATCTTGGTCCGCAGGAACCCTGAAAGGGCCTATCGATCCCCTTCTAACAGCTTTGAAGTATCAGTCTTAGCATGCAACCTTATTTCAAGTGTTCCAGTGGGAAATGAAAACTCAGTTGGTGCCAGCTACCCAGCTAATGGTCCAGAAGAGAAAGAAATATCATCTAAGTGACAAGACAGTGTGTCCCAGCACCCAGGTTAGCTAGGACATGGCCTCATAGCCTCCCTGAGGAGAAATGTCTTTCCTTTAGTTCCCCAGCTAACAGTATCCCCAACTCCCCACCTGGATTCTTCCACCATCTGATTCAGAGTTCTCCTTCTCAGCCTCTACATTCAAGAACTCCTAAGTGGTTACATTCATACTGATGTATTAATGTGCCTGCTCTACACCAAGACAGGAACCTGTGGAGGAAGACAAATACTGATGGTGTTTCAATGTCTGGTCCATTATTCCCAAATTTTAATACCTAGTTCTTGCTGATGCTTTGTCATTAGGTCTTCTTTTTCCTTCAGACACTGTTCTTTAATCTTCTCACACTCCAGCTGATGGCGGCTCTGCAGAATTGCTACCTCTTGAGCACGCTTATCATTGAGCATCTCCCGGAGTTCCACCAGGGCAGTTTCCTTTTCTTTTCTAAAGTTAGACTGTGTAAGCTCAAGCTGAGAGGTATGCATGTTATTTAAGCTTAGACGTAAAGCTTCCAGTTCAAGGCTGTGCAGGGTCTGTAATGGAGAAAAAAAGAAAGAAAAAGGTTTTTTTCCCCTCCCCTCTAACAAAATAGGTTCACTTTTTTCACATCCAGCTTAACACATCTAAGTTTTGCCTTTCTGTACTTGGAAGGTGTTTCTTCATGGTAGAAGAAAGAGTGGTTTTTAAAGAGAGAACCCTGAAAATAAGCTGGTTTTTATTACAATAAGAATTTGCATAATATTCTTAGTGCAAAATGCTTTCCTTACCTGCCTCTTAACTTCATCTGCTAGCAAATACATTGTGAAGAAGTGGATTGACACAAGGTCAGATCAGAACACAAGCTTGCCCCAACCTTATGCTATTAGGAAAAATTTCTCATATTTGCTAGTGGTTGTAATTTAAGAAGCAAAATTCTGAAGTTGCATTGAAAAGTAAAGTAAAATTCACCATGCTTCATTAAAAAAGTGTTAAATATTTAACAGTTAGAAATGGCAGTGAAAATAGACCAAACTTTGCAATTCTTAAATAAACTAAACACTACAGCAACATCTTATAATTAGACCTAACACTGGATGCATTTCTTCCCATTTCCAGTAAGTAGTGGGAGGAAAAGGTCAGGTTCATCATGCACCTGAGTTTAGCAAGGAAGCATTCCTAATTATGTTAGTGGGATAAGTAAAAAGTGGGAGAGGGTTGGTATTTTCTTTAAATTTATTTGTTAAACTTATCAAGACATGAAAAATTACACAGTTGGCCTTTTGGGGTTTGGTTTTTTTGGTTGGTTGGTTTTGGGGTTTGGGCTTTTTGGCTGTTGTTTTATTTTGCTTTTTTAACCCATCAATTTCAGCATCCAGTTTTCTTCAAAATCAACATCAAAATATAATTGCAGTGAGGATCCTGAAGAACTCCTGCAGAAAATACCCACTACCACCCACCACTCATAACTCTTCAACAGCAGCATTACATAAAATCAGCCAGGTTGGAAAAGACCTTTAAGATCATCAAATCCAACCAATACCCAGGACTGCCAACATAAAAGAATTCATATTGTATGCACAAAAATCAAGGAGCCTTCTTTTGCAACAGCCAGGTTATCGCTGTAGTAATTCCTGTGCTCCTGTATTTCACCTGGGATTGCAGCTGAGCCTGCTCAATCTCTGCTTTGTGTGTGGCTGCCATTTGCTGCCGAAGTTCATCCAACAGGAGCTGCTGTTCTTTATTTAGCTCAGCACGGAGCCTCTCCATTTCCTCTTCGTGTGTAGTGATCAGCTCAGAGATCTCACGATCGTGCTCTCGTTCATGCACCTGCAGAGAATACTCAGCTGAAGAACTTGATTCAACAAAATCACCAGAATTCTTGCCTCCTCCTGACCCCAAATCAAAGACACCATGGAACAAAAGACCCAATTATCAGATATTTGTATCTCTAAAACATTTATACTGCTTAAACAACACAAAATGAGTTTGCTTCTCTGAAGCCAAACCAATGACAGCATTTACCTTTTTTATTAAGGCAATCTGTTCCTTTCTTTCTTCTTCCAACTTCTGCTGGTTTTCTACTTTCTCTTTTATTTCAGCCTTTAATTCTTCTATCTGCAAACAGGCATACAAACATTTACAATGACTACCTTAACCATTTCGAAATCCCGAGCCTCCTGCTTGGGTTTCCTACCTCTTTCCCGTGTGTCAAACTCACTTTAGTTAATTCAGCACGGTGCTGAGTCTCCATTTTATCCATTTCCTCCCTGTAATGTTTCACCATCTTGGTTTGTGACTCCTGTGCAGCTTGTGCAGCCTGAAAGGACTCCTGCAAGCGAGCCTCAAGCTCCAAATGAGCCTTCTTCAAATGGGCAATTTCTTCAGTCAACTGGCTTTTTTCCTCACTGTATTCAGTACTTTTGGCCTTTACTTCAGCATTAAGTTTATGGATTTCTAGGTTGCTGAAGTTTAACCTCTCCTCATATTCCAGTCTTTCACACTCGTGTATTTCTTTGAGGTTCTTCACTTCAGCATTAAGTTCCTGTATGTTTCTCTCAAGATCCTCAATGATGCTAGCATTGTCTGCTAGTGTTTTTCCTGCTTTTATTAGATCCGCCTCCACATCAGATAACCTCTCTCCTAAGGCTGTTTTTTCCTCTAATAAGAGTGCTAAATTTTGCTCTTTATTATTGATTTCAGCTCTGAGCAGTTCCTGTTCTTTTAACAATGTCTCTTCAGATACGGTTTTCTGACCAAGCAGCTCTGTTATTGCCTGGTTTTTATTCTTCTGAGCATCAAGCTGGCTTTGCATCTGATCCCTCTGACTTTGCAAAGCAGCTAACTGACGTCCAAAAAGAGACTGTACTTCACTTGTTACGGAATCAGAAGCTGTTTTCTGCTCTTGAACATCTTTTACTAATTGCTCCTGAGCTCGCAGCTGCACCATCAGCATTTCTCTTTCCTCCTGGAGGTCTTTTATCACTTCTTGCCAGGTAGAGGATTTTGACACTTGTGTTGAAGTTCCTCCATCCTCACCCTGCTGCCTCATTAGAAACATTATTTTGTTTTCAAGTTCTTTCTCCTTCTCTGCTTTTTGAAGAAGTTGTTTCTCACAAGAGATCCGTGCCTCACGTTCCTCATCCAGTTCCACACGCATTTGGGAGAGCTCACACATTACTTTTTCCCATTTTCCAACAGCTTCTTGGGTCTCCTGATAAGATTTCTTCAAGGCTGACTCCTTCTCATGCAGCTGCTCACTTAGTTTTAGACATCTCTCTACTAAACTGCTTATCTCATCATCCTTTACATCACCATCATGGTCACTTATTTTGCTTTGGTGCAGGGAGCTATCTGACAAAAATGAAACAAAGGCCTTTCCATTCACCTCAGTCTCTTCAGCCAAATCCCTAGGATGTATTTCCTCATCAAGGCCAAAGCTTAATGCAGATAAAAAATCTCTGCTGGGTTCTAGAAGCATACTGTCTAACCCATACCTACTGCACCTACCTTCTTCAATGGCATAACCTTCAGAAGTGCTGGATACATACGACTCTTCTGGTCTCTCAGTGGAGATGAGATATTTAGCCAATATACCTTCATTGCCACTAAAAAGCCCCACTTCTGTCAAGTGTTCTTGAGACAGGTTATCAGCTTCACTGTTTTCATTATTCTCTGTGATCTTTGAATTCTTAATTTCTACTAATTGATCCCTTGAGGAGCCTACTCCCAAGCCATGCTGGAACTCTAGTTCTTCATGAACTAGCTCATCTTCACCTGTCAACTGGTGTGGCTTATTCCACATCTCACCGAGTTCTGCTCTCATCTCTGGTAAAATCTGTTTTTCCCTCAATTTCATTAGCTTTTTATTGGAGACAATATCTTCATCATGCTTTTGCCTGACGTCTATAGTGGTTTTAGCCTCAAAAAGTTGCTTCTCATTTAATTCCTTGATGAAAGAATTCAGTTTCTGAATCTCTCCATTCGAGGACTGTTTTACTTGTTTATATTGCTCAGCTTCCTTGAGCTGCTCTTCTGCATCAGAAAGTTGCAGCTTAAGCCCATCAATCAAACCCTTGTATTTAGTCTCAATTTCAGATTTTTCTCTCTCAAAGTCTTCCTGTTGGTTCTCAAGTTTCTTTCTCAAAGATTCTTTATTAACTTCAGACTCATGAAGACTCTTATTTAAGTCAATTATTATGCCATTCAAACTCTGAATGTGCTCTTCAGAATTCAGAGCACGGAGTTCTCTTTTTAACTCTTCAAGCTCATTCTTACATTTTAAAATCATTTCTTCTTCATATACTTGCTTGGCTTCTGCAATTTCTCTTCTGTGGCACTTCTCCAGCTCAGCCCTCAAGTTCTCCAACTGTCTGCAAATATCCTTTTCATGAGTGATTCTCAGTTCTTCAATACGTTGTTGTTCTTTCATTTTGGATAAAGCTATTTCATTTTTCAATTCTGTTATTTCTGAGTCCCGGAGAGAAAGGGTATGTTGTAGTACAGACAATCTTTCCGATGCCACTAGATCTTGGAGACTTTCAACATCCTGCTCTTTTTCTTCTGTGCTTTCGCAAAGCTGTTGAATTGTATCGTCCATACCTTCTTCCATTTGAGCAAATGTATTTCCTTTATCTTTGGTATTCTGAAATAAAAAACATTGCATATGAAATATGCCACTGAAATATGTTTTAATTTCCCTAAGCCTCATACTTTCAATTTATCTTCCTGAATAATACTTACTATTAAGTGCAGGGTGTATCATTGGCCTAGGCAACCTGATTTCTAACCATATCCTTTAGAGTTGAAAGGATTACTGAAAGACTCTGGTAACAAATATGGTAACAAGTATCAAATTGTCTAAGCAATAACAGATGCTGCCACTGAGTCCAAAAAGAAAGAAAATAGTGGCTGTCTCAAACTTCAGGTATTTTACTTAAAATAAAGACTATTAGAGCTACAAATGCCTCTCCACCTCATATTCATTTACTCCCACAGGTTGGAGTAGGCTAACATAAGAGCCATCTCACATTTTGGCTCATCTGACTCACTTAAAAGTTCAAGGCTTATACCCATGGAATTGCTGGTTATGCGCTTTAAGGAAATCAGACCTTTTAGGCTGTTCCTTTAATGTACACTTATACAGCAGATCCAGCAACCTTCACCCCACTGCAAGCCTCTGTCAGTTATGTTCCCACATGCCTCTAAGAATCCCAGTCTGGTTTGTGTTGGAAGGGACCTTAAAGCTCCTCCAGTTCCAACCCCTGCCACGGGCAGGGACACCTTCCACCAGAGCAGCTTGCTCCAAGCCCCTGCGTCCAACCTGGCCTTGAACACTGCCAGGGATGGGGCAGCCACAGCTTCTCTGGGCACCCTGCGCCAAGGGCTTGGAAATGAGATGGACCTGCTTCTGATGGAAATTTCTTCATGCTATACAATAGCTGAGTAACAGAGTTAAAAAGCAACCCTTCTGCAACAGCAACCAATGGAGTAATTTCAACAAATTAGCACATTTTCAAAAGCCAGAACTAAATCCCTTATTTCATTAAAAAAAATAAAAAACCAAACTTAAATTGTAAGCAGCTCTTTTGCTTTAACTATCACTACCTTCAGAAGAATAAACTTTTAATTCCATGCTAAAGTGTAGTTTCACTCCTGAAGCATCAGTGTTACCTCACAGACAAATTTAAAGTTCATTACAGGATCTTTCTCCAAAAAGTACCACCTTGGCTTGCATGACCACACCAAAACCCTAACTACCTACAGCTCCTAACTATTAAGGCGCTTTAACCAGGTTCACCTTTTGAGAAGACTCAAGCTGTACTTCCAGGTCATGTGCTTTCTCACGCAGCATCTCCAAATGTGCATTTTGCTCTCTGATACGGTTCTGAAACAAGGACATCTGTTGCTGGGCTTCTAATACTTCATTTTTCCCAGGGCTTGTACTCCTCAGCACCTCATTAACCTGAACACAGAAAGACAGAGTCATAAGAAAGTTGAGGACAGAACTCCTATGCAAGTCTCACTGTATGCATAAAATATACTGTATTCATTAACTACAGATGTATCCTGAGTCTTTCACTCGCAATGAGCAAGAATCTCCCTAAAAAGTCAGACAACATTGATCCTGTTTTAGATACTATCACTTACCATAAAGACATAAATGGACTAGATGATCTCCAGAGGCCCCTTGAACCCTAACAGTTCTGTGATTCTGCTAGATAATTCATCTCCATGAAAGCTCCAAAATGAAACAAGACTTCCAAAGGACTGGATATACTCACATGAGGACAATGAACAAAACCAGTCTTCTCTGCAAAGGATTTACAGCTCAATACTAAAGGGTTTTCTTTCCACCTCCCTCCAAATGGAAAGAGAACATTCACCCCTACGTGGGTAAATTAAAATACATCAATTATTAAAACCTTTTTCTAAAGACTTCGCTAACACCAAGCGGATAACATTTAAGACAGTTATATTAGTACTTTCATCTGTTATCAAAGTTGACATGCTTCCACAAAGAAATATTACAGGCCTTATTTAGAATATGCCCAAAGTGCTATTTAGAGGCTTTATCACTGTCTTTCAATGGCTTATGGAGCAAATCCCAACAATCATCTGCAGAGTAATTTTCACTATTACCATGTATTTATCAGGAGTACTAAGTATTGTTCATAGAAAGCAGGATTTTTGTTCTTTGCTAAACTTTCATTTAGCAGAGGATTTCTCTTCCAGAACATGAGCAATCCCCTCAAGCCAAGCCCTGAACTTCAGGAAGTCCCAGGTTTTATTTGTAATTCTTTTTACCTCCCCTTCCTATTCAGCCATTTCAGCTATGTAATCCCTCCTAGCACCACTGCTATCTTGCAAACCTGATACGGTGAGTAAACAGAAATATACCTCTTTGGCATATACTTCAAGGCTCCTGAGACAGCAAATGTACAGGTGTGCAGAGAGAACAGCCACTAGAACACTGAGCATCAGCAAAAACGAATAAAGGGCTTTTGATGGGTCGTTTGTTTTTCAATTTAAAGTAGATGAAAGGCTGCAGTATATCTCATTATCCAGGGATTAGACCCATAATCAACTAAATTGTGGTACTGAAGCATGTGCCTGTGTGTCACAGGGGCTGCATCAACTGCCTTCATGTTATTTAAATGTCATTTTTTGAGGCAAGTCACATTACCACTTTATCTTAGCTACTGCAGACAAATATTCAACATAATCTGAGTTTCTATGGCCTTTAACAGCAAAATAAAACACAGGTACAAAGACAGAAGCTGCTCCAGTCTGTCCTGTGGTTTCTGGGGAGCAATACTGTTGCAATTCTCACAGAGAAGACAGAACCTTGTATTTTATTTTAAATACTTTTTTGGTTTTAATGTAGGAAGCAACTAAGAAATTAACCTATTTTTCAATTAAAAACAGCATTCAAATTTCTCTGGACAAGGCTCATGATTCCAACTAAAACCAATTCTGTTAGCAAGCAATTTTGCAGCCAGTACATGTATGTACAGATAAGTACCTGTTTTACACTGTAAAATATTGAAATAGCATCATTTTATCGCATTTGCAAACAATACTCAGTAACTAATCTTTTTAGTAACCCATTATAATACTTTTCTTTGACATATATATCAGCATCTTTTACTAAATACGTGTTCTTTCACCCTTACTTCAGTGGCATGATCATTCAGTCCATCCCAGCTGGATAAGTCAGCACTCCCCTGGTGAGTAAACAAATGGAACAAACACTGCATCATTTTAAGTAGCCACTTTAAAGACACATAAAGAAAAACAGAATTATTTTAGAAACACACTAAGCACATGAGCCGGAAAGGTCTATGTTGTAACACAACATGCCAGCGACAGAAAGACTTCAATGCTAAACACAGCTGGTTATCCATGTTCACATGAATGAAATAAATGTAAATAAAATGAAAATTACTATGAATGTCTACAGAAAAATTTAGGGCTAAGTCTCCCCATTGAGATTCCATGTTTTATCTTCTGCTTCTGTGGCTTGCAAATATAGTTAAGCAATCTTGCATCAACTAAGAAGTATTAGTTTACTAACTGAGAGGAAATTCATGGTGGTAAACACCCCACCACTGGCAGTGCTCAAGACTAGGCTGGTCAGAGCCTTGGCCAACATAGTCTAGTGTGAGGCATCCCTGCCCATAGCAGGGGGTTGGAACTAAGTGAGCTTAAGGTCCTTTCCAACCCTAACCATTCTATGAGTCTATGATCATTTAACAAACATGCTAAAATCACTCAGATAACGACAAAAGCAGCACTATTTTCTGAGGCATATACTTAGCTTGATATCTTGAAAGATATTTACCTCTCACTGGATTCACAAGACCAAGATGAGCGCAGCACTCTTTAGAAAACATAGCCCAGAGCCCTCCCTGTATTTTGAACCTGCACAAAGTAGTTTCCAAACGATTCCAGTCTCCTTAGAGGTGCCCTCTCCACATAACCTAGAAAGCAACCCCATTTGCTGTGCAAACCAGCTATTTGAACAGAAGCTGTTGAGAAGCAGTAAGTGCTTTTGTTTTGTTTCAAGTACATGAATGTAACAAGGGCACTGCCATGGTCAAGTGACAAAACACTGTATGCTTTCCTCTTTAGTGCAAACAGCTTGGCATGAAGCTTCATAAAAGCCTTTGCAATGCTAACAACATGTTCAGAATACCCTGAATGTAGGGACACCCTCACAAGAAACACATGTAAATGTCATACTCTGTTACTACAGGTTTGCAAATACACTAGTTTGATGTTGTGAAGACAGGCCATGTTTAGAAGGCACTGCCTCCCCAAAACTCACCAGTCTCTGCATAGACAACATGCTCAAATGCACTGGGAAACTACTGTTTAAACAAGCTCCCACACCAGGACAGATACAGTTTGCTGTAGCCAAAGAGTCACCTTGCAGTTTCTGAGCTTGTGAAACTATCATTAGCTAATCACTTCCAAAGCAAGCTATAAAAAAATCCCAAACATATTCAGAACTACACTTTGCTTATTTTTATTACAAGACAGAAAGAGAAAGCATGACATGAGTGTCTAATCCACAGCTGGTATAAAACTAAAACTGAAACACATCATGCACAAGCGGAGTCCCATTTTAAACCAGTTGTCAGATAACATAAGGTCTATACTGGCTTTACAATGGCTGGAACATGCTGGGACAAATCCTATTATTTCAGAAAATATTAAGCACATTTGAGACAGCAGAGTGATGCAACACCAAACTAATTGTGCATATTATAAGGACTTGGCAGTTTTGCAAGGCTACTATGCCTCTCAGTCTGGATTTGCCATTTCACAGAGTCACAGCCACATAACTGGAGAAGTTCTTCTGCCCAAAGAGAAGTTCATGGCAGAGAGGTGAAAGACTTTAATTTAGCAGGCACCAGAGAGCTCCTTGACTGTCCAGTCAACACAATGGAGATGTTTTGGTAACTGACATCACTTTTTAAGAGAGTTAATTATTACAAGTGAAATACATCAGTTTACTTACTTCTCAGTGACAACTAGTTGACAGTCCCAGAGGGCTAATAACCAGTTAAGTAAAACAAATCACCCGAAATACTTGTTATCGGCAAACAAAGTGAAACACAAGAAATACTAAGATTTACCTCTGTCTCTGTTGTTGTCCATAGCAGGTCGGCACCTTCAGCCTTCCTCTCTAGTGGGTTGGTGTCTTCAGCACAACTCTGTAGTAGGTTGGCGCCTCCAGCCTTAAGCTCGAGTAGGTTGGTGTCTTCAGCCTGAAGCTCCAGTAGGTTGGTGTCTCCAGTATAACTCTCTTGTAGGTCAGTGTCTCCAGCCTTACTCTGTAGCAGACTGGTGCCTTCAGCATAACACTCTAGTAGGCTGGTGTCTTCAGACTTACTCTGTAGCAGGTTGGTGTCTCCAGCGTTAAGCTCCAGTAGGTTGGCATCTCCAGCCTTACCCTCTCTACCCTTACCAGCGCCTTGGGCCGCTACTGCGTACTCTTCCTGCGGAAGGTCATGCGGGCGGACAGACGAACCCTTCCTCTTCGCCGCCTTTTTCTGCGACTGCGCGTTGTCGCCTTTTGCTTTTCGTTGTCTGAAGTAAGCAAACTGTGCAGAAAAGATTGGAAGAGGTAGAGGGAGAGGTAAGTGAGGAAGAGGAAGCAGGACCACAAGATTAACACACTCATGGGTGATGAAGATCCTATCTTGATAAAACATCTGCAGAAAAACTGCTTTATCTTTCTACTTTCTAAATATTCAGCACATACTGGATAACTGTGCAATTAAGCAAGAAATCTCACACCAGTACTAAAGACTCAATTCAATGCAAGAATCCAATTTTACTCAGTGAAACTTTGCGTGTCAATGACAACCCCAAATTACAGCAAGATAGATTAGCAAAAGCACGAATTGTTAATATACTAGAATCATTAGGAAAAAAAATCATCATCAAGCAGTCTTTCTGCATGAACCGCAAAAACAATAACCCCCCTCCAAATGCATCTAAACAGATCTTTGTCAGTGTAATCTTCAAGATTAAAATTAATGGAAGTGAATCCTCATGCTCCTTCCCTGCCACCCCCTTAAGAGAATCCAGCAAAACTTCCTAGCCAGAAAGCAGCCGACAGGACGTAAATAGAAAATCAATTAAGCCAGGTCATTTTAATATCTTCTGTTGAAGAATCAGATGCTCTACTTTATCAGACTATCACAGCTTGCCGAAGCACCAGGGACTTGCAAAGAATGTCACTGCCAGAATTTATTATCCAACTTTCCTTAGCACCTTAAACAGCTTAAAAAGGATTATCAGATTTTCAGCACTAGCATTATGTTTAGGCAGCATTACTGAGTAGTATCTCCCTTACAGCATAAACCCAGACATCCTTCTCATGAGGAAAAAGCCTTATCTAAGGTTACAACCATGAGTTACCAACTGTTAATATAACCTTGTGATGAGATAAAACACATAGTCAAATGATGACGGGATGCAAACATAATTACCAAGGTCTACCTGCAAGACACAAAAATCCACTGCTTGATAACTTGGTTTTCCTTCAAAACAGCCACCTTGCAGGAAAATCTTGTCTGTTTCTTTCCTTCAACTTATGCAGCAGATTTAGTTCAGCACTTTCTCCATACACCCATGCCATTATAGCAACGTTTACCTGTCAGCTTAGCTACTCAGCAAATACACAGTTACATACCTGCTACACTGAGCAGTCTGTTGAGAGGATACATTTGCAGAAAGTCATCAGTTTCTAATCAGCAGTTCAGATGCTGAGATACGAATAGCTTATTTTTAAGATTCTGTTCTCTTATTTCCACAGTTATTAATATTGAATGCAGATTAAACAGATTGTGTTGACGCTCATAATAAGCAAAATGAACAGAACAGTAAATAAAACTGCAGTGACACACAAATACTACTCTCTGAAATTAAGTGTTAACTCGAGCACTTACTGATGGCAGTATCTGTCAAAAATAGCTATTGCACCAATTAACCTGAGAACGTGCGGAAAAGGGACAGCAGGAAACCTGCACAAAAATGGAGAGGTGAGGAAGCTGCTTTAATCAGACAATATGAGAAAGGAGGGGCAGAGAGAGGCCATCATAGACAGCAGTCCATTTAACGAAGGGAGACCAAGTATATGACATTAAAAAACCAAAACTTGCCATGACTGAACATCTAAATGACTATGAATTTTTAAATGCACAACTAAAACCAAAACTTATTTTGTCCTACTCATATGGGTTAAGCATATGAAATCGTAACATAGAAGATACATGAGCAGCAGGTGATGGAGGGGATTCTTCCCCTCTGCTGCGCTCTGGGGAGACCCCCCCTCACAGTCCTGATCCAGCTTGGGGGCAAAAACACAAGAGGGATGTGGACACGCTGCGAGGGCTGGAGCAGCTCTGCTCTGGAGCCAGGCTGAGTGAGCTGGGCTGGGGCAGCCTGGACAAGAGAAGGCTCCTGAAGGGGAAACCTTAGAGCAGCTCCAGTGCCTAAAGGGG
>WYDI02002808.1:3523-14999 GCA_009867235.2 Psittacus erithacus | reverse complement strand
ATCTGAAGGGGGCTTATAAGGATGCTGGGGAGGGACTCTTCATTAGGGACTGTAGTGATAGGACAAGGGGTAACAGGGTCAAACTTAAACAGGGGAAGTTTAGATTGGATATAAGGCAGAAGTTCTTTACTGTGAGGGTGGTAAGGCACTGGAATGGATTGCCCAAGGAAGTTATGAATGCTCCATCCCTGGCGGTGTCCAAGGCCAGGTTGGACAGAGCCTTGGATGACATGGTTTAGTGTGAGATGTCCTTGCCCGTGGCAGGGAGGTTTGAACTAGATGATCTTAAGGTAATTTCCAACCCTAACCAGTTTATGATTCTACAATTCTATGATTCTATTACTTAGCAACTTCATTCACCAGCTCCTTCAGGACACACAGATGGATTTTATCAGGTCCTGTGGACCTGTGCACTTTCAGATTCCTTAGATGGTCTCAAACCTGATCCTTTCCTAAAGTGGGCTTACAGTCTTCGTTCTCCCAGTCCTACATTTATCTTTCATGGTTCAGGATGATTGATATTTACTTTTACAGTGTAGGGAAATTTTAAAATGTTGTTATTTTAAAGACCACTGTTCAATTAACCTGAAGAGCAAATAAAATAACTCTTAATTTAACACTCATTAAAACTGACTTGTCCAGAAATTTCAGGAGTAGCTATTTGCTCTTCAGGACATAGGTTTGGTAGTCACAGTCTAACTTCTTTTCTGGCTCTTGTTTAAATGGTGTTGTGATCCTGGGAAATCCTTTGTAATTTTTTTCCCCATGATAGCATGAGGATAAACATAATTCTTTTTGTAAATTGCCACATGATCTACCGATGGAAAGTGGTGTGTAAAAGGTAGGTAACTATTATTGAGGTCATATATAACCTACCATTACTTATTTTATACTCTACCTCACACTTTTCTGTGTTCAAGCTAACAGCAACCTCTCCCCTTCCTTTCAGTCACATTTGCAGGACCGTAGAAATCTCACAACCTTTTTGCTTGTTTTTGTCTAAGATGGGGGTAAAAGTTCACTGCTAAAGCAAGAGTACAGGCTCGAGGGCAGTGTGTTGTAAGCAAAGGAAATGTGTTCTATGATCAGCAGCCTCCCAGAGATCCGGGGAGGCCCTGGCAGAGGGTGGATCATGGAGCCCCGGTAAGGTTGCACAATATAGAGTGGAAGTTGCAGAAATCCCTGCTGTCTGATGACAGTAAATTACAAGTTTCTTTGCAACAGGCTTGACTGTAAGGGAAAGCTGTATGAAGAGTGACTAATTCCAACTCATTTTTCCACTAGTGTGTTAGAACTTCTGTAGCATTAGAGCTTCAGCTCCCTGCCTTTGTTTTTGACCTCATAAGCAACTGTGTGTGCAGGCTCTCTTCTTCCTTATGATCACTGGCAGACAGCACATAGGGACCTAAATAGCCATGATATTTTGGTGATTTATATGCTACATATAATTTTACTTTTAATTTTTGGGCCTTTTTGTGGTTTTGCTACAATGAAGTGATACAAATATCATTGTTACCAAAATGTTACCTCTGAGCTGTGAAACCAGGCAAGTAGTTGGGCAGAATTTGAATATTACAAATTCTACGAGTCCATAGTTCTATTGAGCTTAGATTATTTACGTAGACATATCTTTTCATTTAAGAACTGTGAGTTTTCTGCTGCAATTCTTTAAAATATTTTCTTCAAGCAATCCCAGAAGCAGGATTAAAAGCATTGCTCTGCATGTCTCAGGACATCACTGATAAGAACAGTCTGGAACTAGTGGATTGGGTTAGCGTCAGTTTCACCAATCCTCCAGACATAATCTAAGAGCAAAAAGGCTTACTTTGACCAAAATGACAGCTTCTGCTCATGATGACACTGCTGTGATTGTGTCCTTCTGTTCTTCATCAGTAGTATATTTCAGGAGGGTGTTTAAGTTAAAAGGGAAAGGTTGACAGTGCTTTTCCCATTTTATAGTAATCTAAGATTTATTTCCAGTCAAGCTCTCTTTTTTAAGATGTACGTATATAATGGCTGTGATGTGTCTTTAAAAATAGATCTTTCTTTGTGATTTAATTAAAACTTTAGTCTCCCGAATGTAATGTTGTATCCATTCAGGATGAACCAGGAGATGAGTTTCAGTATTAGCGTTTAAAACACTAACAGTGTGCAAGCCAGAGCATATAGTTTATAGGTATTAGTGATGACATGGTATTAAGGTAAGTGTAGAAGTCTAGAAACCTGCTTCTCTACAAAAATGGTAAGATTCATGTGAAAAATGTTTATTCAGGAAAATGCAAATAAAGTAGAAAAAAATATTTTTAAATTAGAAATTGAGCCATGTTTCAGGTTCAGATTTGAATATGGATGTCCTTATAAATCAGGAGACTTTGTGTCTAATGTATGGGCATGATTTTTCTGAGAATCTTGGCTCGCCACCACTGATTACCAGGTATCTTTATTTGTAGATTAGAAATATCCACAGGTAATTCTTTCAGCGCAGTTTTTCTCAATGAAGTTTTTAGTGTTTGTCGTGGTTTAAGCCCAGCCACCACTAACTCAGAACCATGTGGTTGCTTCCTCACCCTCATTCCCCCCTCCCCAGGCAGGACGAGGATGGGTTGAGATAGGAACGGCTTAAAAATGAAAGTACGATATACTACCACTACTACTACTAATGATAAGAGAAATAACAGGGGTAGAGAATATGAATCTTAAGAAGATGAAAGGGAGAAAAAACACAAAACAAATGATGTACAGTACAATTGCTCACCACCTGCAGACCAAAACCCAGCCTGACTTGGGCAGTGATAGGTCTCTTTAGGGTTACTCTGCCCAGTTTATGTACTGGGCATGATGTGCTGTGGTGTGGAATACCCCTTTGGCTAGTTTTGTTCAGCTGTCTTGTTGGTTCAGACTTAAACAGGGGAAATTTAGATTGGATATAAGGAAAAAGTTCTTTGCTGTGAAGGTGGTGAGGCACTGGAATGGGTCGCCCAGGGAAGTTGTGACTGCTCCATCCCTGGCGGTGTTCAAGGCCAGGTAGGACAGAGCCTTGTGTGGCATGGTTTAATGTGAGGTGTCCCTGCCGATGGAAGGGGGGTTGGAACTAGATGGTCTGAAGGTCCTTTCCAACCTTAACTATTCTATGATACTATGATTCTGCTCCTTCCCAGCTTCCTGTGCCCCTCCTCACTGGCAGAGCATGAGAGACTGGACAGTCCTCAAGAGTAAGTGCTATTTTGCAACAATTAAAACATCAGTGTGCTATCAACATTATTCTCAGACCAAAGCCAAAACACAGCACTGCACCAGCTACTAGGAAGAAAATTAACTCTATCCCAGCCAAAACCAGGACATTTTGCTTCTGGGTAGAAAGAAAACCTGTTTTTAGGGAGGGTTCCAAATCCAGTAATTCTTGGTAGTTTAGTAAGAATAAAACACAAAGAAAGGTTGCAAAAATATCAGTTGTCTGTCAGAATGTAGAATTGACGTTATTCTTACCTTAAAATAACGTTAAAGAACATGTCACTGATGGCTGACTGCATAGGGAAGTTTTTCCACTCTCTTTATGAAGGTTAAAGCTTTTTCATTCTTTCACATGTATGGCAGTCATTTGGCAGAACATAAAATACATGATTATCAGAAGTCTGCTTGTCCCCTTTTAAAACTGATCTTTTAGTCTGTTTAAAAACAGAGATACAGTTTAAAAATTTCCCTGTGGGCTACCTTGAACAAACTTCAACTTTACGTGTTTGTTATTCCAGTCTAAGCCATGAAATTCCGGACCTTCACAAAGTTTTTCAAAGCAGCTGGAAATACAGAACTTTGTGGTTGAACATTTTATTTATTTTTCATAACCACTTATTTGGTTCTGAGTCATTGTGGTGATAGTGTGAGGATGGCTTCTTGAGCATGGTCCTCACATAGTAAAGTAACTTTCATTAAAGATCTGTTAAAATAGGGATGCAACAACTGGCAATATCATCATTGCATGGCAGTAGGCAGGCAAGAGTAGTGAGCATAGCAAATATTCCACTGTACAGAAATGAGTGGCAAATCTATTCCTGTTACATGAACACCGTGCCTTAATACATAATACTACTTTTTGTGACATATGCTGTAAGTCACAGGTTTTGCAAATACTCTTCAGTTATTTGTGTTTATTCAGTGAAAAGATTACAACATTTTCATTGCAAATTTATTTGTAGAAAAATAGGCTAATTAAACCTGTCATTTGTTTCAGAGTTAAAACAAGTGTGAGTGCTAGATTTGGCTGTCCAGTTTCATTTGTTTTGAAATGACAGTAAGTTGGATTGACTGGCTGATATATCAAAACCAAATGGCAAATAAAACCATATCCTGGCAGGACTATTGGCATTTTATGTCAAGCAGCTTGGTTCAGTCTGGAAAATCTCTATGACTTAGCTCTCCCTAACTGTTTGTTTGATTTTGTCATTCATATTTATTATTCTATGTACCCATTCCTTGTATTTTAGGCAGTTCTGTTTCTTGGCTCTATTGGCAATGCAACATGACTATTTAATTCCTTGCAAAGGCAATACAATAACAGTGTTCTGACTCTTTCTTTTACAGTTTATTATGCGTCAGGCCAAACAATGTCTATTTGCTCTTTAGAATAAAGAGCATTGTGTTTTGAGTGGGGCAATAGATCAGATTTTATTTGCAGGTTGGAGCAGTGTGAGAACTTAGTCAGGATCTAGTTTGGGCTCTGATTTCTTGTTCCAGTATAGAACAGCTTACAGTTTGCTCTAACAAGCATCCAATAAAGGTATCTCAGAGCTATCTTTTGCCATGCATCCTGACACAACTTTTTTATATTCATCTGTCCAAAATCTGCAAAAGCGGAAGCGTAAGCAGGCAAAACAAGACGATTTCCAGAATGCGATTAAAGAAATCTAATATGCTAAAGCCTCCTTTAAAATATCACAGCTGCTATTTTGTACTGAGCTAATGAATCTGAGTGGTGCATAGTGAAAGCTATGTGGTGTGGTCAACATATTGGAGAGAAGGGGTATCATCCAGAGGGACCTTGACATGCTTGAGAGGTGTGCCAATGCCAGCCTCATGAAGTTCAACAAGGCCAAGCGCAACGTCCTGTGTGTGATTTGGGGCAATCCCAACCACAGATACAGGCTGGGAGGAGAAGTGATTCAGGACAGCCCTGAGGAAAAGGACTTGGGGGTGTTGGTTAATGAGAAGTTCAACATGAGCTGACTTCAGTGTTCACTTACAGCCCAGAAAGCCAGCTGTGTCCTAGGCTGCAACAAAAGAAGCATGGCCAGGAGGTCGAGGAAGGTGATTCTCCCCCTCTACTCTATTCTTGTGAGACCCCACCTGGAATTCTGCATTCAGCTCTGAGAGTGGTCCCAACACAAGAGCGAGATGGATCTGCTCAAGCGAGTCCAGAGGAGGCTGGAGCACCTCTCCTGTGAAGAGAGGCTGAAAACACTGGTCTTGTTCAGCCTAGAGAAGAGAAGGCTCCGGGGAGACATTAAAGCAGCTTGCAGCACCTAAAGGGTGCCTAAAGGAAATCTGGAGGCAGACTTTTTACAAGGATATGTAGTGACAGGACAAGGGGGAATGGCTTTAACCTGTCAGAAGGGAGATTTAGATAAGATATTAGGAAGAAATTCTATACTGTGAGGGTGGTGAGACACTAGAACAGGTTGCCCAGAGAAGCTGTGGCTGCCCCATCCCTGGCAGTGTTCAAGGCCAGGGGCTTTGAGCAACCTGGTCTAGTGGGAGGTATCCCTGTCCCTTTCAAGGGCATTAGAACTTTGGAACTAGATGATCTTTAAGATCCCTTCCAACCCAAACCATTCTATTATTATATGATTCTGTGATTCTATGACTAAATCAT
Organism: Psittacus erithacus; assembly: GCA_009867235.2. Classification (NCBI taxonomy): domain Eukaryota; kingdom Metazoa; phylum Chordata; class Aves; order Psittaciformes; family Psittacidae; genus Psittacus; species Psittacus erithacus. The sequence continues at coordinate 9,133 of WYDI02002808.1, read as the reverse complement.
GTCAGCTATGTAATAGTGCTTGAATATTAGCACAGGACTGTTTATGCAGTTTTAAGTACTAACTATTCATGTTTTCCAACAGTCACATCTTTGCACTTTTTCATATTTTTAGCTGTGTTGTGCAACAAAGTATGGTGTTGTGCAACAAAATTAAAACTGTATAAAGAAGTAAAGAGTTTAATGCAGTGCCTTAGAAATGATAGCACAACTTTATGTGTGCATTTCTAAGCTTAGTTCACTTTTCAGCATACCCTGTTTTCTGTAGGATGAATAGATATGATTTTATGTGATGACATAGTATCAAAAAACCCTCTCCTCTCTTGCCCATTATTTCTCAACATTTTTAATAAAGTCCTGGGGACTTTTAAAATAACTAATGAAAAAGCTATTTGTTTAGAGGAAGAAAAAGGGATTTGTAATTAGCAAAAGAAGTCAGAAATCTGAATAGTCAATGCCAGGCGAGGCCCAATAGAAGTGCCTGAAGTATATATTATTAATGGAAAAAATGAACTGATAGCAGATAATGTCTTTTCAAAGGTTTTTTTTTCCCCTAATGTTATGTAAATATCCAGTTCCAAAATAGATTTAACTGACACCAAATCAATTTCTGTACATCCTTTCAGCAACTTGGAAAGCGCTAGGAATTCTGCTTAATGAAAATTAAATTTTTCAAAAAGCAGAAAGCCCATTTCATGTGGCTTTAAGTCCTCTACTATAATTTCTGAGCTGTTCATTGTCACTGACTGATGATACAAGCATTATTTGAAAGAGAATTAACATGAAATGGTGTTAGTACAAAAACATCTGTTAGACATTGTAGGTTATTGATAGAGAACTGAGAAGAACATGTAAGCTCTAGTGGACTGGCTATAGAAGGCAAGCAGACTAGTTTTAATACACTTTTTAATAAATAAATTGGAATACTTTCCAAATGATGCAATCTTGACAAATTGACATATCCATACTGATCTACTATGAGTATTATTATTTTGTTTTATTTATTCAGTGTGGAATTTTTCAGTGTTGAATTCTCAAGAGATTAACAAAGAAGAAGTGCAGATTTTAATGCTATAAATATTTACTAAAAATCTGTTCTGGATAATCAAACCAACAAGAGTGGCTGATTAATAAAAAAATTAACTCCTTATACATATTCACACACTCCACTTCCATAACCAGTCAACATTTTTCTATTAAACTCATCTTATAGACAAAACCTGCACATGTAAAGCTTTTGTGTGTGAAATTATGTGATTTTGTGTGTGCAAATAAATATATTAACCCCCCCCGATAGTTATAGATAACTTATTGTAAAAATTATCAGTTCAAGCAAGCACAATGAAAGGACATAATTAATTAGCATTCCAGACAAACTTCTAAATCACTGCAACTTTGCTCAGGTTTACATTGTGCTCTTTTAATTTATTTTGATCAATTTGGTTGATATACTGGGATTAAAAATGCTGCCTTTTGAGTTGTAAAATCCTTATTTGTATACAGAAGAAACAGGCAAGTTTAAAAATTGTGGAATTAACCAAACAGAATACCCACATGCATGTAGATCATCTGTGAATCCTGAGTGTAATTTTCTGCAAAGAAACCATTTTAGAGTGCTTTCGGAGTAAAAATACCAGAACTGAATGCAAATGTGGAGATTCAGCTGTAAAAAGTTGCATGTATAAAGAAGTACTTAAAGTTCATGGAATCTTTAAAGTTGAGTATATGAATATTTTTCATCACATGAAATAAGGTAAATGAGCTATTACGTGAAATAGTATGCAATTTTCTTTAGATACATAAGTATAAATTAATAAATACTGATGATTCCAAAATTATTCTAGATTTTCAAGTTTACTTAATCTTGGCAAAATAAACACAAGAATACTTCACATTTGCAACATATTTTTATATAGTAAACCTCAGATAATTCTAATTTGCAAGTTTTACTTAACTGTTTTCTTCATTGCACTAGACCAAGTAACGTGTCCCACAAATAGAAAAGATGAAGTTAATCTCCCCTAACATTTATATGTCCACTACTTAGCCTGTCACATGACACTCTTTTCATAGTCAGTGACTGTTAGGCAAATAGTCAACAGAATCTGGAGTCCATTTCACATTAAGTTGGCAACTAGGTGAATCACACCACAAAGGTACCTGCTGCTCTCCATGGAACACTGACCAAATTGTGATTGACTAGGTCAGATGTCTGTGCTGTATATACCTACACTTCAGGGAGACAAATCCTGAGCAGTCAGTCTGAGTTATGTGAGTGAATCAGAATTTATATGCAAATAGTTGACTTGGTAGAAGTTCTACAAAGCAGTTGTGGTTTGGATGTCTGATACATGTCCTGTCCAAGCAATCTGGGCATTTTCAGTACCTCATACCAAGCACACAGGACTTTCTGCATGTGTACAGGCTGTTGTCCCTGCATAGATCAGGTGGAAGAAATAAAAAATGTAAAAGGCCCATGATATGGGCCAGTTGGCTTGTCTGCAGATGCACTGAAAACTTCACTGCATTTCTTGATATGCTACAAATGCTATACTACCTGAACTGTTGAACATCCTGGGTTAATGCCCATGCTACCATGTTTTACTTGGGCAAGGTTACCAGGAAGAGAATTATTCCATGGAAATCCAGAATTAGTATCTCATACATTCTGTGAAAAGCATATCAAATGAATAGGTTTAATTTCCCCTCACATTTCTAGTAGTGATTTCTCATAATGCATTATAAAATGGAATGCATATAACAAGAATTAGAAGAGAAGGATTCATCTTATGGAAAGGTAGTCATAAGTCTTCAGAACTAATTTTTCACATTGGTTTTATGAACCACTGGATCTGAAAAGCCTTGGAGACCTGTTTGGAATTTCTTGGCAGAAATAAATACAGTTGGCTGGGTCTAATAAAACACAAAGCATCTCAACTAGGTATGAAATTGTTGTTATTGTTAGAAAATCACTGGCCATCTGGTTCAGCATAATGTGCCATAAGATATAGACTATGGGTGTAAAATTTAGCATTCAAATATTTTCTTTAAAATAGAGGATCCAAATATATGCTACATCAGCAGTATTCACAACTGGAAGAGAGATAGAAACTGAAGCTCTGACCTCTACACTGTGAAAACTAATATAGGATAAACAAAATAATCTGTTCGGCTGAAGAGTAAATGAACGTACAAGCATGGTGAAACCCTCATTTAAACTCAGGTGCTAGTGGATAGTACAGTGGCACTTTAGATATGATTTACAGGCTTTATTGGAAATAATTGTGTGCATCTTCTCAGGAGCTATACAAAGATTATGTAAAACACAAAGAGCCCACTTTTCTGGAAAAGAAAAAGGGTATAAGTAAGAAATTTCCTGGGTTTTTTTTGGTTTGTTTTTTTTTTTTTTCAAACTTTACTTTTACAATGTCAAGTACTCTTTGCAGCAAGGCAAACCCATGGAGCGATATAAAACACCCAGGTGCTGCAGACAAAGCAGTTCTGATTAAAATCCGGATTATCCAAATACCCTATCCATATCTTTACATTGATCACTTACAACTAATGTTTGATAAATAAATGCCTGCAGTTAATCCTTTGAATTAAAAATGTAGTGTATTTATATCACAATCTAAATGTCTCTAAAACTAGACGTATTCCCTTTTCTTCTAGCTGCCTTCAGTGGATTTATGTGGCTGTGTAATGGAAATTAGCAAGAAATTGCTGTTTATTTTCAGAGACTATATAAACCTCAGCAGAAAAGGTACTGGAAATGGATAGATTTTCATTTTTTTATCCTGATTTAAATGACTAAAGGAAGAAAGTATAGTTGTCAGTAAAAGGAAAGTTAGGAATAATCTGACTGAAAAGAATTTCAGGCCTGGAAAAGCTATAAAACACATGGTTTTGCTTCAGATCATGTATAAGTTTGGACACACTGGGGAGGTCATTAACAATCTGAACATATGCATCCAGGCATTCTGTGTTATTCGGGGGAGGGGGAGGGGGGAAACCTCTGTGACTGTGCCTTACTTGCCAGGCAGGAACACTTTGCACTTGCAGGAGTCCATGTGCCCCTGATTGCTGTATCAGGTGTCTGACTGGATCACCCTACATCTTCAGAATACACATGCTCTAAGTTTGGAAAGAAGCCAGAATATGTGTATGTCTTGGGGAGTGCAAGAGTAAAAGCATACACGTCTTATTCCAGAAGCTGAAAAGTGCTTTTGTGTTCCAGAGTTCTCTTTTCTCTTGTGAAAAGCAAACTATCCAAAACAAGTAAAAGATATTATTGTAATCCTTATAAATATAAAAGGTGTTAGCTATTATTGTCGTTACCTTATGGTCCTCAGAGTCAGCTATTGGGATAAAAAACATGTGGGTGTCATTTACAAAATCTGAAATGAATGAATTTGACAAATTTGTTAAATGAAGCTGGGCAGTGATGACAAATTAAAGGGAATATGCTACCTCCATACAGTGTAATACCCGGCATGTCTAAAAGTTGGTGGGTTTGGGCTTTTTTTCATTTTTTTTTTTTACCTGGGAAATCAATAATACAAGAAAGAGACATAACAGCTGAAAAGCAATTTGCATGCCAGCATTAACCATTTATCTTGACACATGGGTATGTCATAGAATCATAGAATCAACTAGGTTGGAAAAGACTTTTAAGATCATGAAGTCCAACTGTTCCCCCAGGACTGCTAAGACCATCACTAGACCATGTCACTAAGGGCCTCATCTACATGGTTTTTGAACACTTAAAAACTGTCCTGGCCAAGCATCAGCATTAAATAGCTTGTAGCAGAATGCGTTTTTCAGTAAAGCAAAAGGCAGAAGGGGAGTATTATATGGAGGCCTTTTATGATTTAAAAAGGAGTAAGATGTCTGAAATTTTCCTTCTGAATATTGGCTGCACTTGTTTTGGGCAAAGGATACACTCAATACAATATTTAGTTTATTGCATTTAAATTTATGTGAAAATGAAGCCAAATGCTACACAGAGCATAAAATGGTGAGAGAATGCAGATTTTGGTGAGTAACCCAAATCTGTCAATTTCCCACCTACCTGTACTACTGTATACTCATCCTACATTACATTAAAGATCTTTGAAAATAGTAATGTGGACCAGTACCCAAAACTTGCAGATCTAGTCCCATTCATAATATTTTGTTTCTGCTATGTACATACTTCCCTTTAATTCTGAGCATGATTGTTTAATGTCATCAGAATGTCATTAAGAAATGCAAATGCTGAATACTATGGACTCATGATTTAATTTTTTTATGTCCAGAAGTCTTCTTTACATAAATAACATAAGCATCGGGGGTAATGCTTATGTCAGGTGTTCCACTCGTCATTTATATAACTTAATAATTTTTTTCATTAGTGCTGTTCAGCAAAAGATTATTGTACTTTATATATGTTGTGTCTTATATGTGTAGGCAATCATAGACATACACAGCGAGGAGGCTGGCAGGGGACACAGCCAGGACAGCTGACCCCAACTGATCAAAGGGATATTGAATCATGGAATAGTTAGGGCTGGAAAGGACCTTAAGATCATCTAGTTCCAACCCCCCTGCCATGGGCAGGGACACCTCACACTA
>WYDI02002806.1:0-10659 GCA_009867235.2 Psittacus erithacus | reverse complement strand
CTGACAAAGATGTTGAACAAGACCGGTCCCAACACTGATCCCTGAGGGACACCACTCGTTACTGGTCTCCAGCTGGATATTGAGCCATTGACCACAACTCTTTGCGTGCAGCCATCCAGCCAGTTCTTTATCCACCGAGTGCTCCATCTATCAAATTGATGTCTCTCCACTTTAGAGACAAGGATGTCGTGTGGGACAGTGTGGAACGCTTTGCACAAGTCCAGGTAGATGACATCAACTGCTCTCCCCCTGTCCATCAGTTCCGTAGCCCCATCATAGAGGGCTATCAAATTGGTCAGGCAGGATTTCCCTTTAGTGAAGCCATATTTGATGGACCTTTTATGTCCCGCCATATCATTTTTCTAACTGGTACTTAAGTAATTAAAATTCATTATTGTCTTATGGGCAAGATTTTTGAATACAAATACCTTTATGCTCAGAATAAGTCAGAAAAATCGATTTCCTCCTTTTGAATATAGCTATAGTTTAATGCATAAAATAGACTCCAATCATGGCATACTTTTACTTCCTCCTGTTAATTTTCACCAAGAACAGTATCTCCTCTCTTCCTGGATTCGATACGGTATGAATCATCCTCCCCTGATTTTCTCTGCCTGTTTTCGTTAGCATTCTTTTATTCTGCTGTCACTGGTGTATGCCACAGTATCCCTGGGATGATGCAAACCCCACATTTTTCCCCCTGTAAATGCAACTAGATCCCTGTCATTTGACTTCAAGTATCCTAAGATGTTTTTTATTCTTTTCTTTTCTCTCTTAATCATAGTTCTTTATTCTGTCTTCTTCTCTAAGATTCCTTATTTCTAGGTCTTTGTAACTGGCCTGTTTCAAAGTCCCTTTCCAGTGTTGTTAAAAGGTCACCTCCTCATGTCCTCAAATGCTTTTTCCTGTCCTTGCTGAATGGACATTATTTCTTTCCAATAATATTATGGAACAACACCCTCTGGTCAAGTAGTTCAGACCTCCTGCCAAACCGTTCACAAAACTGGGACATAAACCCCAGTGCTTGTCATGGAACAGCCAGGACTCAGTCCTTCCCACAGAGTTGTTAGTCTTTCTTCTGTCAAAGTGCTGTTATAAAGAATGTCAATCTGTCTAGTTTCCTCCATTCTAGATTTGTGCCAGCGTTGTGCTAATGATGTCCTTGTCTTTGCTTGTATTTTCCAGGTAAGTACCCCTGCTCATTTTCCCTTTCCTGAAGAAACTGTTGGAAAGCAAAGTAATTGAAAGAATCAGAATAACAAAACCTAGAACCGTTGTATTTTCACACTGGTTGTGCCATCTTAAATAAATAAAGGGTTTAATTCAGGCAATACCCACATATCAGCACAAGCTTAAAAATGCACACAGATTTTTCTTTCAAGACCGTGGGAGTACATATGAATGTATATGAATATATACATTAATGTCATTGTGAATACAAGATTCATGTCTTAGGTGTAGTACTATACTTACTGTGACGAAGTTTTATTAGGGAAGGTTTTTACAATAGTGGATTTCTGGCAGATATTCTTCAGGGTATTTATCTGATAAAGCTTTGTCTTTCAGATAACTAAAAAGCCTTGTGAAGTAAAATGTTCAAGTGTTCCATTTCAATCCATTTTATTGTACTGAGAATTTTTAGACTTGTTCAGAATAGGCTTAACCTCAACTGTTGAAGTCAATGGTGAAGTTTCCACAGAATTGTTGAGAAGTAAAAGACTCCTGGGTGTATTTCAAGGAATCATCCAATAATATATTTGCTCTTCAAGGTAAGTCAATGGCCAGCCCATGACACATTAACTAAAAGCAAAGCTGGTAAAAAATATTTTAGCTTGTTGTTATTAGAGGTAGTTAGAAAATGGAAGCACATTTTAGTCATGGAAAATAGCGTAGTCACTTCTCACTGTTTTTCAGTGAAATTTTAGCTATTCCAATTTGCAGTTTTAAGTTAGCATTTTTTAAAGATACAAATGAAAAGTTTTGCTTTCAGAAAAATTTAGGGCAAGTTAAATTCTGCAAAGCAGATGCTAGCCCTGTATTCTTTGTGGCATATGCTATCTTTTCATTGTGTGTGCACTCAAAGGCTAGAAAAAGAGATCCTTCACTGCTTCTGCCTCAGTAACAACCATAGAAACATCAGCAACAACAAAGTCCCTTTTAATGTTGTGCCTTCAATTAGATGTGGCATGGCTTATCTGTTGCCATGACCTGGATGATGATTTGGATGTGCACGCAGAAATTCCACTAATTTAAAAAGAATTGTAAAAAGTTTACCCCAATCATACCATTGCAAGCTGCATGTGAACACGTTTAAACTAGTTTGTAATCAGCTTTTATGTACTAAATTCTGCTAAGTTTTTTTTTGAGCTAGTTGCAAATCAATTTATATGTGTACACAAAGAAGTTTGTAAATGTTTAATTTTAAATCAATTTTAATTAAACCAATTTTTGTCAATAAACAAATGAGTAATTTACCATTTCACCTGGAACAAAACAATCTTAGAGGCAGATTTGCAGTGTCAGCATTTAAAGCTGCTCTGTAGGTAAAATCATGAAGACAAGGAAGAGAGAATTTTATGCAATTATTTTACACAGCAATTTAAATTGACAGTTATATGTAAAAATAATGTTTCTAGTGAAATCCCTACACCCATGAACTACAGCCATGATTAAGTTGATTACTTGGCAGGTCAAAGTAGGTGATCCTGCTGCTCTACTCTACTCTCATGAGACCCCAGTTGGAGTACTTTGTGCAGTTCTAGTACCCTCAACATAAGAAGGACATGGAGCTGTTGAAGCAAGTCCAGAGGAGGACCACGAGGATGATCAGGGGACTGGAGCACCTCCCGTATGAAGACAGGCTGAGAAAGTTGGGACTGTTCAGCCTGGAGAAGCTGTGTGGTGACCTTATAGAAAAGTCTGTGTTCCAGAGTCTGAAGGGGGCTTATAAGAATGCTGGAGAGGGACTCTTTATCAGGGACTGTAGTAATAGGACAAGGGGTAATGGGTTCAAACTAAAATGGGAAATTCAGATTGGATATAAGGAAGAAGTTCTTCTCTGTGAGGGTGCTAAGGCACTGGAACAGGTTGCCAAAAAAGTGGTAAATGGGCCATCCCTGGCAGTGTTCAAGGCCAGGCTGGAGAAAGCCTTGGGTAACATGGTATAGTGTGAGGTGTCACCTGCAGGGGGGTTGGAACTAGATGACCTTAAGGTCTTTTCCAACCCTAACTGTTCTGTGATTCTATGATTCTATAAATTGTATTGATTTTAGTAATCATTGGAGGATTAGGTAGCTAATACAGCTTTATGTCTCTCTATTCCTTCACTGACATATTAATAGCTCTTTTCATAGGTTAGGTCATATAGAATTTGAGGTCTGGAGTCTCAGAATCTGGTTTGGTGTACCCTGCTCAGCCAGATCCCTGCACTTCATTTTGGAATTGCCCTCAAGAAGACATGTGAAATAGTGCAGAGTATATGGTAATCCAAAAATAATCTGGTACACTTCTGTATGTTCACACTGCCGAGAAATGCAGTGCTATTAACTTAGTCTGTTTAAAGGCATATAAGATTTAAAGATCAGAGACAAAATTTTTAACAGAAAAGAATATAGTTACTTTATTAAAGCAGGCTTAGAACACATGCTAACTATACTGGGAAAAACGGCTAAGTATGTTCATCAAGTAAGATCTCTCCTCACACGTTCAGTGTCCCAGCTACTCTATAAAGCTTGGTTCTCCTCCAGCACTTATACCTACTTCATGTCTTGAGATGCATAAAAGTCACTCTGCTCTGCTGTATAACTACTGAGTATGTATTGCAAATGTGTTGCTGAACACTAGTTTGCAGATTAATACTGTTTTATTTCTTTCCGTGAGAGCAAGCGCACATGACTGAATGTTTAAGATCATATGTGTGTACATCGCTATGTCAAAGGGAAGTTTAAATCCCGTTCTATAAATGCTAAAATCACAACTATCCCTTTTTTTCCTCAACTTCTGCTAGAATGTACTTTCCCTGGCCAGCGGTGGTTTGCTTGAATGGTGAACTGAGATGCAAGACTAAACTGTTTCATTTGCTTAGGTAGGTTGCCTTTAAAACTTTTAAAAGGTTTCAGCTAAGAATACTTTTAAATGCCTATATTTTTTCCATAGGTAATTGGCCTAGTTATGTTAGGCCATTTATTTATTAACAACTTCTACGCTGTATCTGTCTCCAAAGAAGAGCTGTGGCAGAATAATATCCATGCTTCCATTTTAGTTCAGTGGAACAAATGCATAATTTAGAATAATTTTCAGACATACATGCTGGCATGTAATATTTCTTTGATATGTATTCTAAACTATTAGTTGGCTGCAACCTGCTTTCCATAAATCAGAATCCAGTTTGGCAAAGAGAGAGAGCAAAACCATGATAAGTTCTATAAAAGCTAATATTGTGTGGTGAACTGGGGAGATACAAGATCAGCTCAGCCAAAGCCTGAATAAACAAATTAGACTGCTTTCTCTATATTGAAGAACACACGCCAAATGTGTTAAAGCCCTTGCTTCTTCATTCCTATCTAGAAAACTTGACATGTTTTGTATGATGTGTAATGCAGATGTCCTGTGAATATATTTCTGAAAGCAAGAGCAGATTTTTTCTGAACTGGAAAATGCTGCCTCCTCTGTAACCAGTCAATGGTTGTATTTTGTTTCAGAGCAGCTGGAGAAGTGACAAATGAATGCAAATAACTCTTCAGAGCTATTATTTAGAATTTAATTTCTTCAGGAAATAATTGTACTTGAGGCACTAAGGGTAGATTCTTCTCAGCTAAATTTAACCAAATGTAAGTTAAGTTTCTAGACTGAAGTAGTCTTCTATGTTTCTACTTACATCATGGAGACATGTGGGTGGTTTACTGTTCTTACTTTAGACATCACACCTCAGGAGAATGAATTGCTTCCTATAGGATCTCTGTTCACTGTGGAAAGAGTCTATAGACTTTTGCCCTAAGTTAGATATTCAATTTTAATGTAATTACAGCTGGGTAAAATGAGCCATATGCTGCAGGAGGTGCTTTTCAAAGAAAAGTCATTGTTTAAGTTACATTATTCTTTAAGAACAGACCCAAAATTGCCCTAAAGACTAAACTCACCAATTACCGTATAATGCATATGCAGGAGTAACTTGCAGCATATTTTAAGTGTATGAAAACCTCTGTGGCTATGCTGATCTTGGGAGTCAAAGTGGTCAGACATGTTTGAGCAGACTGTCCACCAGGCAACATAGTGGAGGGAAGGTTCACCAGACATAAAGCACACTCTGTAAATTGTGCTTTTAATTGTGGCGGAAACATAGCCACTGTCAGCTGACTGATAGAAGGAGTGAGGAGAAGCAGTCTTGCATTTCAAGAATAGAAGTAAAATTCTGAGTTCTTGAGTGCTCTGAAAAATTTCCAAAACCAAGCTAGCACTTCTGCTCAGTACTCATAAGCATATGGTAATTTTTACAGTATCACATTTAGAGTTCCCACTTGTATGATATGAAAGAGAAGAATTCAGTATTTGATATTGCTGCCTCATTATAATAGTCTGACTTCAATAGCCCTCTGTTCAAAGAACTGGAACAGAATAGAATGCAAGAAACTACTTAGGAATACATCAGTCAGCAATATGCAGAAAATAAATTGAACAGCTCCTCATGCTATATGCCTTCCAGTATTTAAACATTTAAAAAGAAATTCCTAAAGGGAAAGACCATTAACAGAAGAAGCTGTTCAACTTGAATTTACCTGATCACTTCTTTCAAAAGGATGTTGGAAAGATGGTTTAGACACTGAAGCAGTATTTGGCTTGTTGTTCTTGGGTGGTTAAGCTTAAAGAGTTCATATGCTGCAATGGCATACTTAAAGTAACTAAGAATTTTTAACAGTCGAAAGCAAAAGGCATCTGTGCTTCTAAGATTTTGGTCTAACAGTCAGGCATTAAAGGATGCAGCACTTAGTTGACAACTTAAGCAATGAGCTCTGGTGGTTTGGGAAGAAGGGAGCAGAGTTAAAAAAAAAGCCAAGAGTACAGTTTATCATTGCTACACGGATCACAACTTCTGTGTCCAACAAGTGGGATCTATTTTTCTAGTCAGTTGTATCTGTGAGTTGGATGGTTTTCACTCTGGTTGGTTTTCTTCCTCTGACTGTAAGGATTTGTTACCTCTTTATGTAAGTAAGCAGTAATTTTTTGGGAAAGGGCATCTTTTGGATATGCCTATATTAATATGTGTAATGTAATATCCACCATGAGATATTGTGGTCCATGACACTAAATCAATTACAACAGCAGAGCTACATTAGTTGTTGATGATGATGATAGCAACTGGACCAGAAGAAAGTCAAGGAAACCAGCAGGACCTCAAAAGCCTAAATTAAGTTATGAGACTATAAGCAGATGCTGTTAGCAAAAGGAAATGTCATGATGGACAAGGTAAAATTCTACCTTATAAACTGGTTGACATTCACGTTTTCCTCTACTCTGACCACTACTAGACCATACTACCATAGACCAGCATCCAAATCCTTCGAGAATCTGAAATCTTGCCATTTTAGGAGAGTTATGTAAGTGAGTTTGTCTCTTCAAACATACTTTTCAGTTTTTTCCAGCAGATGCATATCTCTTGCCAACTGGTACAGATGTTTCTGTGGCTGGTTTCTGCTGTTAGCTGTGCTGTTGTCACTGTCACATGTCTCCAGATATATAACAGCTTTTTTTCTCCATAGAACCTTTTTCTAGAGAGATGCAGAAACTTTATGAAGAAGTAAATAGTTTTTAAATTCTAAATTTTTGTAACTTCACAGGAAAGTGAGAAACAAAGTGGGAGGAAATACACTGAAAATACAGGAAGTTATCACACATTTAAATATGCATTTCAACTGTAGATAGTGTCTAAATATATGAATACTGATTACACAGCTCCCAGCGCACTTAGGTTGCTCCCAGGCAGCCATGAAACCACTTTAAAGGCTAAAGGGTATGTGCAGAGCTTTCAGTTCTTGCAGGCTTTTCACAAAATAGATGTAACTGTAAACCATATGCTCTTGTGAACTAGCAACACCACAAAGGTTTGTTCTTCCTTGTATTTTAGCAGAAGCTATAACCACAAGTGCTAACTGTCTACACACAATACAGGAATTACTTTGTAAAGGGGGAGATGAGGTGAAGTATCACAAGAAGTCTTTTACAAAAGCACCTATGATATTATTTCTACTTTTTGGGACTGCCAGGTAACAAACATGGTTTGTAGTAATACTGTGCTCACGACCACAGCAAGCCCTGGCAGACCAGTATTCTTGAAGGCATGACCTGGGATTTTTAAAATGCTTGCATTTAGTGTCCTGTCGGCTGCTGCTCGGCTCTCCCAGGTTCTCCCTTTGCTCTGAAGTGCGTTTTATGAAGCTTTCGCCTTGCTTTTCTGCTACTTGTAGGGTTTACGTTGTCCTGGCTGCTGATACACAGCTCCGGCTGCTGGTGGAAAATCAGTACGACAGGCTCGAGAGAAAACGCATTTCCTTCACCTCAGGGAAGGACGCTTCTGAGACTGGTCCTGCCCTAACAAATCAGAAACTTAATATGTGTTTATCTACTACACTAATGAGTGTTTAAAATTAATTTAAATATTTTTGATAGGTAAAATCTGGAAAAATAATTTGTGGAAACGTTTTCTTAGAAATTTACATTACCTATGCTTGTTCATATGGTGTTTTGTCATGCAACAAGTGGACATACTAAATCCTAAACCTTTTCCTTGACATATCATTCCAATCCATTCAGGGTGTCTGTTCCTGACAGAGCTAGCTTCTGCATTTCAGAAAACAAAATAAGGGTTTATACACCCAGCTCATGGTATCTCTCATTAAAAAACCATCGGTCAGAGCCTTGGGATACCAGCGTATAATAAAAATTGTTATGAATTTTCACCCAAGTGAGACTTCATTTTGAATCTGTACAGCACGGATTTCAGCCGGAGAGGTGAGTGAAGTTCTTCAAAGCAGAGAAGGCCTTGATTTACCAATGTATGCAAGAAATTTTGACGATAACCTTGAGATTCCTACTAAAAATGCCCTAGAATTAGTCTATCAGAATCCTGTGAAGCTATTGCCCTGTACTTATATCAAAAGGATAACAGGTCAGCTTTCATTTGATTGAAAAAAATCTGAAACCAAAAACCCCAAGTAGAAGTGCTGTTTCACATTTTCGGTCACTTGATGGCACTAAACTAACACTGTAGACATATTAATCACAACTAGCATAAGAATATATCTGTGCCAGTGTATTTTTTTAAGGCTTGGTCTAATGAAAGTGCTTTGTTTTGTTAAGGGCAGATTTCAGACATGAAAGAGATTTAAAAATAAGCAAACATGAAGCCAAGAAGCAATTGTGAAATCTGGCTGACTCTGTTCTGTCTGTCTTGTTAAAGTTCATGACATGCTACAAATACCACAGCATAATGGAATACATAGCATTTCTGAGCAAAACAAAATATAACACACCAAAGACCAAACCAAGTCTTTCAGTATCAAATCTCAGAGAAATATCTGCAGACTTTGGAAAGTGGCATTTCCACCAAAATGTGTGGCCATCAGATGGCCACCTACATGAGGCAGACCAAGTGGACAGCTTTGTCTCTTCTGTGTCTCTTTACTTATAGGGAAATTGCCAGTATTTCAAGGCAAAATGTTGGGCTTATTGTGTGAATGCAGAGGTGAAGCAGGGAGAGCTTTGCTTGGATGGTCTTAGTCATGTAATAGGAAGCTCCTGGTGTGATAGATGGCTGAAGAAAGGATTGCAGTCCACTGTGTCTCCCCATAAAGGCACCTTCTGAGCTGTCCATCAAATGTCTATATTATATTTGTGGCTAGAAATCTGAGAACTGAGAAATCCTCAGCTTTTCCACAACTTTTCAGGGTGTGATTAGAGTACTAAAGGAACATTTTTATTTATTTGTCAGAAGTTTCAAGCTTTCAAAATATTTTTCCCTCCTGCAAAAGGAGGAAAACCCAAGATTTTTGAAAATTCTCACCAATCAGCAATCAAAACACTTTTGTTGGATCAAAGAATGCATTTTTTTCCAATAATGCCTTTTCTCTGGATGTTTTTAGCTTCTTTTTCAACAGGAAGTTACTTAGACTCCAAAAGTTTTTAAAGATTTTTCGCACCTTCAAAGGCAACCACAAAGGATATTTCAGCAAGTTGAAAAGGCTGGGAGGGGATTTTCTTTTTGAAACAGGGATAACACTCAAGCCTTTCCCATAAATAGGTTTTAATGAATCAGTCAACACAACAATTTGCGGCACAAAATTCCCAGGCAGCTCTAGAAATGATGCTGCAGATTGCAGCTGCTCTCCCCCTTCCTCACAGCGCTCCTGAAAGAGCTGTGGTGACTGACAGAGTTGTGCTTGTACAGAGGGACTTTCACAGAGGTGAGTATGGGAAACCCCATGACATCACATGTGCCTGTCCTGTCTTATGGGGAAGGAAACATGGTCATTGTATGTTAAGGCATTTCTGTTAATTTTTACACTTTAAGACTTTTTTTTTTTTTTTAATCATAAAATCATTTAGTTTGGAAAAGACCTTTAAGATTGAGTCCAACTAACCTAACACTGCCATGGCCACCACTAAACCATGTCCCTAACTACCACATTATACATCTTTTAAATACCTGCGGGGATGGGGACTCCACATTCCTGGGCAGCCTGTCAATGATTGACAACCCCTTTGGTGAAGAGATTTTTCCTAATATCCAGTCTAAACCTCCTCTGGTGCAACTTGAGGCCATTTCCTCTCTTTCTATGACCTGTTACTTGGCAGAAGAGACCAACATCTACCACACTACAACCTCCTTTGAGGTAGTTGTAAAGTGCGAAAAGGTCTCCCCTGAGCCTGACATGTTGTCATTTTCTAACTGCTGCAGAGAGTGAGTCATGATGGACTTCACTTTCCCATATTCTCACAATTTCCTGTCTTTGATGATTCTGCAACTTCTGAGAAGTATGGTGCTTTCTGGGAGTTTTGTGGACTTTGCAATCGCTTCAGTTAAATGAAGATTTGCAACTTGCCAGCCAGTGAATCCATTGTCAAAATTTTGGTTAGACTTGTCATCTTGTGTATCCTTAACCATGCTAAGCTGGAGAAAAGTGATTGGCCAAAGCATTGCAGTGACTTCTGCAGTACACAAAGCTAATTTCTGCCCTCCTTCCTACTAATGGCTTTTCACAGGAGGTAAGTGAGGACAAATTTGTCTTTCTTGGCTTAAAAATACCTTGTTTTCATGCCTATCTGATTATGTACTTACTAAATTTAATCCAACTACAACAAACTGAATCTGTTCATGAAGCTGGATAAATGTGAGCTAAGCTAATTTAAACCATGTGAAATAATCACGCTGATCTGTGCAGTACCAGTCAAATGATATTTGAAAACTATATGGAAACATAGAAATGAGTATGAAGATTCCAAAAATCATAGATTAAGGTCTATGTTTGTCATGGGTTCAGCAGTAGCAGTCATTTTTTCTCCTTCTTAGTGGCTGGTGCGGTGTTGTGTATCTAACTTTCAGCCTGAGAACAGTACTGATAATACCAATGTTTGTAGCTACTGCTTAGAATGTTTACAATCGGTCAA
>WYDI02002805.1:19602-31814 GCA_009867235.2 Psittacus erithacus | reverse complement strand
CGCCTACAAACAAAACACACAGAAAACCACGATCCAATGGGACGTAAACAAAAAAAAGAGCACAACGAAGGAGGGCGGGGTAAGGGGGCAGGAAAGAAAAAAAAAAAGAAGGAAAAAGGGGAATCCTGGCTTCTATCTAAAGGACACAGAAAAGGGGAAAAGGATGCTACCAGGCTCCTGACACCACCACTCCTTCCTATGACCTCAACTCCAGCTTGAAGCTAGCAGGGTGATCTTAAAAGGCTGCACTTACCCATAGCCTGGTCTGAGCTCTGCTGAAGATGGGAGAGCTACGTTACTGCAGCCCAGTCTACTTAATGCCCCAGAAACATTCAATGGTACTACACTGGCCAGGCTAAGCTGGTGTAGGGCAAATGAAAAGGCACAAGGCACTTGAAGAGCAGGCTCCACAAGCAGAACAGACCCACAGATCACAAAAACATATCTACAGAAGAAGGGGTGCAGAAAGCTTACAGCTATCCACACCAAACAGCACTGCACTGCACCAAGATAAGCTCATTAGCCTGCCAAGGGGATGGTCTAGCAGAGCCAACATGCACAGTCTCTGTGCGGGACCACCAGCTCCTGCAGCTCCTCAAAACCCAAGCACGCTGTCAGCGACCTTGTTTCTCACTGCCATAGCCCTAAGCAGGCTGCCCAGTGGCAACAGTACCCACCAAGGCAAACAGTAACTCCCCAAACTCTTTTATAGTAGCTTGCTTAAAGCATTTTGAATCTCATCTCATTTATTCAGCAGTAGTAAGCCAACTGATCCTGTGTACTACAACATAAAAACCAAATATCTTAGCTAAACATGATGTGATTATTCTGTATTGCATCTTCCTATTACATACCAGATGAATTTTATTACTGAGCTAGCAGGTTTTCCACACACTCAAATATCATTTTGGCATCAGCACCACTGTACAAGACAAGGCTAAACACTTTTAAGGTCAGATCAGAAAATAATGCCCATCAAGTATACCATAAACAAGCTAACAGCATCCCTCCTCCACCACAGCAAAACATCCAACCTGGAGGGACAAAGTAGACACATGTAGTTGTTTATAATTTATGGTAATGCTTCAAAAGCCACAAAAGAAGAGACCTGAACAGCTCCTCCAGAAGCCCTGTATAAACCTTGGGTCAGACACTGAAATAGCAAAGTAAATACAAAGCTGAAATGAAGGTCATCTGAGTACTTTCTTCTCCGTCTCTCCCTCCTGCCTTCTCTGGACATGCATGGGAGAAGGGAGACATGGCCATTACTAGTCATCCATGAATCAAAGAGGGCATGGGCACCATGTCAACAGGTCCATGAAATAGCTGTTGGCAGCTTGCAAGAAGCTTCCCCAGTTTCTTGTGGTTTTGACAGAGACTGGGCTCCTCATTCCGAAGGACAGTCTGGAGGTCTGCAAAACCAGTTGGAAGCAAGCAGCAGGCAGGCATCTGTAGCTGTTAGCAGTCTGGTGCTACGTAACAGTAGCAGAAGAGGAAATGTGAGCTACTTTCAGTCTATAGCCAAGACAGCAAGGAAGAAAGCAAGCAAACAACAAGGGCCAAGCAACATGGGAATGTGTGAATCAGGAGTGGGACTGAAGAGGTAAAAATTTTTTCTCTTTACCAGCCCTGGAGCAGAATGATGACAGAATACAGGAGATCTGGAGAGGAAAGAGACCGAGTTTTTGAAGATACCGAACATGTATAATGCTTTGCTCATATTGTTTCCCTACATAAGCAGTTGCCACTGCTATTGTGAAAGTTTGGGAAGCATTACTATTAAAATTATCAATTAGCGGCTCATTTAAAACAATTTTGTACCTTTTTTAAATCATCATTACAATTATATGATAATATGTCTTTACATGTGTTTGGAAATTGCAACATGGATGCTTCAGGGCTGAAGAAGCAAGAACATCTTGGGGTCTTTTTCTTTTAATACAGAAAAACTTACCTGTCTGGCAAGAATATAGAAAAGTATCATAGCCAAAGCATTGCTTCTTTTCAGGGCCAAATTTAGAGGCTATGAACATGGAGTGGTCGAAGACTTCCTGTTTTCTTAGTAAACAAAGAATTTTGATATCTGTAGGAAAATGACTATTGTTTAAATGCTACATTAAAAAAGATGGCAAAGGCTGCTAGTATTTGTCTTGCTCAGAGAGGACAACAGGGGCAACAAGAACAGCAACAGCTTTATCCATTTTGTATCAAGTTTGTCCCTGGAGTGAATTTAGTTTTTTCAAAAGCAATCGGGGTGATAGATCCCTAAAGGATTTGGGTTCCCCTCTCCCCCATGATTAATACTTGATTTCAGTTATATTTGCCTGGGACTCTGAACACTGGACCTCCAAGGTGACAGTAAGCTCTTGGGAGAAATACCTGCCAGCAACAGATTTTTCTGCTTCCCTTAAAGAAAGCCCATAGCCTTGGTGCATACTAGCTTGCCACAACAACCTCAACCACTAGGTAACAGCTAATATTTTTTAAACAAAGTGCATAATAAAACTAAATTATATTGGTTGTTTTTGGTTTTTTTTTACTCTTCCACATTTAGAAGCAAAATACTAGGTAGCCACAAGCTCAGTATTCAAGTTTTGTTTTCTGTAACCTTCCTTTTCATACTTAAAGCATTGGCAATCTATCTATCTGTTGATGCCTGCAGCAGTTACAAATTGCCTCCTGTCACTTCTTGAGGACAACAAATGGTTGTATCACATCAGTCACATTTCATAACAAGAAATTAATCATATTTCCAAAATACCTACGTGGACTTAGCAGGATTGTCAAACATAAATGTCATTGGGCAATATAATAACTTGACAGTTTTCCATCATCCTGGACAAAAAAAAACTTACTTCAATGCTGAAATCAGGTGGGATCTACCATATCCCAATTGAGAGCAGAGGGTAGGCATCTCTATGAAATACAATGAGGAATAGGTACAGGAGGGTTTGCAGGGAACTGCCCTAGATAATAACAGTGCATCCCAAAGCTGTTTGTTACTTGAGCTGACTTATCTCTTCTAATTCATGTGCAAAGCTGAAAGCTGGTTTTAAGGCTAGTTGCTTAAGTTCTACTCATTCATAGTAATAAATCTGGAGCAATCCCACTGACTGCTATAATCCTCAACAAATGCTGCTAAAAAGCCAGTCAAGGGCTAAATCTTTTAGTCCTGTCCTGGCCAAAATTCCAAACATTTATAATGAGAATTTTAGCTATGAAGGAATTGAGGAATTTAACCCCCTACTGCTGGAATGCCTCCAAACAAACAAAAAAGAAACCCAGAATACACACGCACATTAAAAAAAAAAATAAATTACTTTTTTTATTTCACTTTACACAAAAGGATAAAAAAATAAAGCAAGATTTCCACTTAGAGGTAGTGTCCATCAAGATTCTGTTCCATAACTTGATTCTTATTGAAAGACTGGGAGGAGGGAAAAGATTAAAAGATATGTTCCCATAAAATGATGGCAGCTTTTTCATGGCATCATGAAAAAGAGCAAGTGACCCTTGAATAAACACAGCTACATGGGAGCGGAAATGACACAGCTAGGACTAGTTGAACCTGGTTTCACTACAGACAGATGCACTAATTAAATACAATTTGTTTCAGCGTTCAGGTATCTTTTTAAGAGTCACTTGAGATTGGCCCAGTGGGAAAACAAGACCTGGAAGGTTTCATGAAAGCCATTTACTAATACACAGGTCCCAAGCAATAAGGGCTACACTTTGACTTAAAAGTTGTCACATAGGCTCAGATCTACAACTTTGAATTGAAAGCACCTCATCTTCTGGCAGCAAATGCTGCAGGTCAAGAGATGCCAGAGAAGACAGACATTAGAAAATCTGACCATCATGTTAGGTGCAAAAGCTTTTTCCACAATCTTTTCAGAATTACATCATATCATCCATGTATTCTTCCCAGCCACACCAATGTCAATGTGGTTTTCAATCTTGCCTAATTCCCTGCATCTACTGATAGTTCTGTACAGCACTTTGTATATAAAAAGAAGAGAAATGGGTTATAAGAAGAGAAATAGCTTTAATTTGCCTTTTATGCCTTCTTTAATCCTTGAATACCCATTTAATTTTGGTTAAGAAATAAAAATTAAACTTCTCATCTGCCTTCTCATGACCCTGAGTTATTACATACACAGTCTAGTCAAAGAGGCCTCCCCATGCTCCCTCTGCGGAGGCACTTCTAAGGTCCCCCCTCATTCACCCCCCCACAGCCCCCTCCCTCCCAGACCTCTCCTTCTGCAGTCCTGTTCCAAGAGAGGGTTTTATAACCTCAGGTGCCATTCAAGGATACTGTTTTCCATTTTACAATGTATCCGTTTTCTGCTTTACTTTCAAGAGTATGCCACTTTTCAGGCAATCAGGCATATTTTATCCAGATGTATTAAACCTTGAAGTCAACACTTTCCAGTAGCATAACTGCAAATGGGACAGGCACTGCAGGATGCCACCTCAGTTTCTCACAAAGGCATACATACTCAAGCATAATCTTTTTTCTGACACCAGTAACACAAGATGATGTTGAACAGACCAAGCACCAAGGCCTTCTTCCTAAATTTTTGTCCTCACTGGACCAAGGCCACATCTGTGCTTGGAGGACAAGTCTGGATAAGGCAGGACTGCCACAACATCCTGCTTCCCCCTGCTGCCTGGGGAGCTGAAGACTGCTCTGAAATACACCCACTCAATGAATTCAGCAAGAAATGCTGATGTTTAGCATTTTTCAATGTCATGACTTCACACACCTTGGAGCCTGCAATGTAAGTGAGGCAGATAAAACAAAATACCACAAAAAAGAAACCCTCCTGGCTTAGGCAAAGCTCTATTAGAACAATGATGAAAAAAATAAAAGCGTGGCAAGGAACCACATATGCTTAAACCACAAAAACAGATTAAGCCTCAAACAAACAATTGGCATCAAAAACCCATTGTGAAGACTCACACCTCATGTGCAAGTATCCTCCTTTCAGCCCAGGCAGGAGCATGGGTTTGTTTTACCCTCTGTTCAGCGCAGCCAAACACTGACCTCAACAGGGAATACTAAAAAGCAAAAAGATACCAAGTAATGTTGAAGGGGCCACCAAATGAAAGCCCATTCCACCAGAAATCCGGCTGTACTGCAGAATATAAAAAAAAGCAAGCAAAACAAAACCCTTCAGCTAATCATATGATCCTCTAGTTCTGCATTTATGCTGTTTCAAATACTGCATTTCTTTTTTATTATATTTGACTCCATTCTTCATGGGGTTTGCCTTTTCTTAGGAAAAAAAAAAAAGAAAAAAGAAAAAAAAGGCTAACTGAATCACCTTATCTCAAACTCAATTAAAAGAAGGGGGAGGTGAATGGGAGAACCTTCAGGCAAAGATTAAGCCTGGAAAATTTCAGCCTGAAAGGTGTTTTGAAATGTAAGTAACTGAAAACAGAAAGCAGGATGGAAATGCTTAGGCCAGCTTTAACAACCACGGGTAGGATGCCAGCCATAATAAAACACTATCAGTGGGGACTTTGAATTATTATACAGTGAAGACTTAGGCCTTACAGAAACCATAAATATCAGAATGTTCCTTGGTACATCTCACCTTGAATTCTTCCCAGATTAGCTGCTTTGTGTAACCCAGCCAGCCCTTGCCTCCTTCAAGTACAACCAAATCCAGAGGGACTGAGCCTCATCCCGAGGGCAACCACTACCTACCCTTGTGCTGCTGGAGAAACTGCTTCTCAAAAGCATAAACCAGCTTTCTCTGCCTTTACAGTCAGGGTCAATCAGGCTACCTGTACAGTTTTGCCCTGACCAAGAATAAACACGGAGTTTTCTGGATTCAATCTCTACTCCTAATTCATATTGATTTACATTAATAAAAACAAGGTGATTACTGCACAGAAAAGCCTTTTGCCTTTCCACAAAAGTACCTTAAAAATACCACTGAGTACAGCTGCAAAGAGCTACTATTTGGAAGATATATTTTTTTTTTTATAGGCGGACTCCCCATTGGCTTTAAAATGTAAAGACACCTTTGCCCTAGGAATCTGCTCAGTTGTGTTTGCATATCTACCCTTGCAAGTGCATCTTTGCCCAGTTTTGCCATTACTGTATTAACACTCCTAGGAAGACAGCTCATTGGCCAGACGCACACTGGTGCAGCCAACCTGGCCAGCTTGCTTGCAGAGACATCTCTCACCGCCCCACTTGAGGGTGCGCACCCGGTGTGCTCGTGTCCTGCTCTAGATGCCTACTTGCACACTCCATTGTCCACCTTACAGTAGCAGCATCTCAGCACGCTGGGCTACTGCTAAGAAATGCAAGTGATGCAGACTACGTTGCTCTTTAAACATCTCTGGGGGGCAGCAGGATAGGCTGGCTGCGTGTAGTACTGGCTAGGCACACGATTGGCGCGACTCTTAACTACCGCTGCACCTGGTCCTTCTGCAAATCCAGCATGCTCCACCGCTTGCCCACAGGCACTAGCAGCCCTTCCTCTGTAAGGTTAACTGGTCCTGCCTCCCAGTAGACCGCCTGGTCCTTTTTTCTTACCCATCCCATTCAGCCAACAGCAGCTTTCTCCCCTGACTCCATCACAAGTGTGGCAGGAACCACCTTCACCAGCACCAAACCTCCAGTTCCCACAAGGCCACCACCTCTTCCCCTCCAGCTCCAAGAGGCACTTAGCACGCAGAAGCACTTCGGGGACTGCAGCCCTGCAGAGCTCTAGTCCCTTTAGCCCCCGCAGGCGGAACCCGGGGGGAAAAGAAAGAGGCAAGCAGGGCCTGCCTAGGGGGGAGGCAGCGGCTCCTCGCGGCCCGGCTCTGCCGCTGGCCGTGCCCCCCAGCACCAGGAAACCCCCGGGGCTGCAGACAATGGGACCGGCCCCAGCGGGAACGCTGGGGATCCGCGGCAGAGGCGGGAGCCACCCTGAGGGCTGCTCCCCCCGGCCCCGCACACCAGCGGCACCTCCAGAAGGTGATGCTACTGCGCGGCCCTGACTCGCCTGGGTTATTTTTCCTCTGGGTGGTAGGGGTGAGGTGGCTGCGGGTTTTTTACGGCTGGCCGGGGGCCCCGGCTGTCGGGCAGGGTCCCTTTTAATTGTTCCCTGCCTTCAGCGGAGGCTGCAGGCAGTTTCTCTCGCCTGGCGGGTTTTTCCAGGCAGGGTTTGGCTACTGCAGCGCAAACACGCTCCAGCACAGCCAGGGAGACCGGCCTTTTTCGCTCTTTCAGCCATCAAACTGCGTTTTACATTTGAATAACCTCCAGCCTTCCCGCTTGCCTGCCTGCCTCCCCGCTTCGAAACAGCCCGACCCGCGGGGCTGCAAGCCTAGCTTCATGGGTGCCCCCGCCTCTCAGTCCCTACTCCACCCTCGCTCAACTTTCCAGGGAGCCAAGCGGCTAAGGGAGAGCGGACGGAGGCAAAAACAGGGGGGTCAAAAATAAAAAAAGGAGGGGGGTCCGAAAGCTGAGGTCTCCGTTCCCCCCACCCCACCCGCAGCAGACCAGTCCCATACACGTACCAGGGCTGCGGCGCGGCCGGCCCTCAGCTCACAGGAAGGGGCGATGCTGGCATGGCTCGGCTATCCGCTCTTGGGGAGGGGGCAAGGGAGGGGGACACGGGGAGAGGGAATGGCGGGGGGCGAGGCGCGGTTCACGGCCCGGGCCCCCGCGGGCTGGCGGCTCCCATGGCGCGACGAGCCCAGGCGCGGCAGAGGGAGCCACGGGCCTCGAAACGTGCTCTCGGCGGCGGTGCGCGTCGCCCCTGGCCGGACCCTCCGGGAGGGAGCGGGGAGGGGGCGGCTCAGCGGGGCGCTCGCCGCACCGAGCCCTCCCGGCAGGCGGCAAAACGCGCCCTGGATCCCCGCGGCTGGAGCGGGATTCGCCGCCCCCCTTCTTCCCCCCACCGCAGCGGGGCGAGCCGCCGGCGGCAGCATCGACGGGGCTGTCCCGGCACGACCCTGGAGAAAGCGGCGAGGGTGGCTGCGGCCCCCTCGGAGCAGCTGTCTGTGTGCCAGGCTGCCAGCTCCAGGAAACATCCAGCAGCAACGCAAACAAATAAAACGGCGGTAATAACGTGAAAGGCAAATTATTCCGTTACTTGGGGAGGCCGCAGTTTGACGCCGCATACCTCGCGATCAGCAACGGAGGCGGCACCGTCTGAAATAATCCTTTTTTTTTTTTTTTTTTTTTGAGGCTGGGAGAGGTGAAGTCTGGTCAGCAGCGATAGGCTCGCCGGGAAGGCCTGACTCCCATCTCCCTACATGTGCCATCCAGAAGGACCTTCAGACATAGACGTCCACCCTGACCAGGCCGTCCCACTAGCGGAGCAAACACGCTCAGAAGCATGGGGAAGATACTGGTTAAGGAGGAAGAGCCTCTGAGCTGCTCTCTGTCCAAGGAAGAAGAAACACATAAGGAGCCTTGCTCTCCCCATCCCTCACCTCATCCATTAAGAGCCACTGATGATATTTGCTGCTCCTTCCCAGAAGGAAGAAGGTAAACACAGTGTAATAGTAAAAGGAAGAGTTGGTCCAGCGTTCTTATGCATCTCATTATCACTACAACCTTTTGCCAGAGTGGAAAGCAGGCCACCAGTCTAATGTCTCTTCAGACTGCAAAACAGATGTTGGAAATGAGATCTGTGAAACAATATACCAGAGCAGTACTTTCCTTAAAAAAGCTTCATTATTATTAAATCTCTCTCTTGCAGTATAAAGCACTTCAAATGTGAAACAGCCCATTCAAATGCAAGCCTGCAGAGGGGTTTTTCTGCTGCATACAAGGGAGCAGCACTGTCCACATCCATTCTGTGAAGACGCTTTAAATGCCAATGTTTTGCTATTTCAATTAACATGAGGGAAAGGAGAAGCAGTGGCACAGATCTGCAGAGTTCATTGTTACTGTTACAGTTCAGTACCAGCGGGGAGGTAGCCCATCACCAACCTATACTTCCTCCATCCTCTTCTCTTCTCCCCTTTATTTCCTTTCAATGAAAAAGGAATACACTCAGAGAAATCTTAGTCAAGCTTACAGACACTTCAGATGCAACAAGGTGAAACCAACAACACATACATCTGAATTTTGAACATTGGCCTGATCAGCTCTCAGTGGCAGGTATTTTTATCAATGTACATGAATTCTCATTGCTGAGTGTAACCATACCATCTTCTCCTCAATCTGACACTTTGCTGAAAAGACTGCTTTTCTAGAGGGCTAGCTATCAACACTTCTGTCATTCCAAAGCCCCGCCCTGCTAGAAGAAGTAACACAAGCTCTTTTTGTAAGATAAAGCAATAGATTATTTGAGAAGTGAAGGAACAGTTGCTCTCAAAGTGCTGCAAACAGCAAAATTAAGAAGTATATGGTAATAATTTAAGAGTTGTGGACTTGAACCAAATACAGAGTGAGAAATCAGTAACTTGAAGGAAAGCAACAAGAAAGGAGGGCTAGGGCTTGATGAGAAAAAGCAGCATAATTGGAGCAGCCAAACACGAACATGTGCAATCACAGCTCCCTTAAAAACAAGCTAAAAGCTAGGAAAAAAGCAAGAACTAAAATTGTTCATTTTCACAGCCACAGACATATATGCCATGGTCTTTTTCAACACTAAAATACCCTAGTTAAGCAAGTAAGCGCCAGGTGACAGTCTTTACTGTCAACACTAAGATACTCAGCCTACCAAGACAAGGTGATACTAAAGACTTGGAGAAAGATCGTACAGTAACGACCGGCTGGGCAACAAAATGGTGGGTGAAATCCTTTCAAAGTGAGGTATGTAGTGGGGGAAACATGGAAATCACAGGCTTTGAATTAGCCACTACCATTCAAAATAGAGATCCTGGTACTGTGACAGACAACTTCTGTGAAATGGTTCTGCATGCTTGAGCATTTGGAAACATTACAAAAGAAGGGGAGAACAGAACAGGAAACATCACTACACCATCATTATTTAGTCCAGATCTATTGTCTGATTGCATCTTGAATACAACATGCAGTTCTGGCATGCTTAAAAGCTGGAACTTAAAAAAGCACAGAGAAATGTGGCAAGGGTGGCCAAAAGCACAAGGAGCAGCTAAATACACCAGTATTTTTGACCCTGGAAAGAAGGCAACCTGGGCAAAAAGCCAACTATATATTATAAAGGCAAGAGCAGTGTGGAAAGCCTTATCAGAGAGTGAACAGTCACTGTTTTTCTGAAGTAGAGGGTAACAAATCAATTTAGGAAATAGACGCATTGGAACAGAAGACAGCTACTTGTTCATGCAGCGTGTTGTCAAACCATGGAACTCACTGCTACAGCACATTGTAGATTTTTTAATCTTTACAGGTTAGATTTTTTAAAAGCAAAATTAATAGAAGTTTAATCAAAAGCTACTTAAGACACATATTATTTTAGCTGTATATTATACTTGAAGATGGAAGAGTAGAAATAGCCCTGTATACTAGTCAAGCCTTCTTTCTTGTGTATGTGCTACTGGTTACTGTCAGAGATAAAGTCTGAAGCTAGTGGAACTTCAGATCAACACAGTGCTACCATCCCTGGGTTCTTACCCAGAAGAACATGCAAATTGGTACATATCTGCAAAATTAATAAAACCAGACAACACAGTACCAAGGAATACAATGAAAAATCCCATAAAGTAGTTCTGCACTGCAGTCAAAATGTGAGTCTGTGGTGAGTATCACAGAGCTGTGAGGGGTAGCTCCTGAGAGACAGGGAGCCCCACATAACAACCAAAAGGGCAAAAACCTCACTAGCCAGCACCACTGTACACACACGCAAGGCAAACAGGACAGGCCTATGGGTGGTATTCCCATGCCGTAAGGAGTCCAAACAGTCAGCTTCCAGAAAATGAAGCCAGTCTGAGGCTGAACTAAGAAGTCAACCTGCAGGTCAGAAGCAGATCTAGTGACCTAGTGGGTAAACAAAATTAAACGCAATGCAAGAAGCTACCAAGCAGGGTCTATAGTGACAAAAGAGAACCAAAACTAGGCTCTAACTCATCTGGGAATATACTTTACTCATGGCTGGGCTTAAATGAAGCTCCTGGACCCATCGGTAGAGGATATAGTCAGAAGGCCCAGGTACAGCTGGTAAGGTCCACTAAGATTATTAGTGCCCTTAGAAACCTGACCCTGGAAACAGAACTATTCAGGTATGCTGTCATGAAATCAATCCTGCAGAGTCTGGATCAGACCTCTGCAACAGGTGCAGCATCAGTTCAGGCTAGGGAAGGTTAGACATGTCACTGATGTTGAACCTAAGTTAAGCTCTCCACAAACCAAAAGCTCCAGGAATTACGCTGCAAAGACACTTATGCTGCTTTATAAGGGAAAGATTGTACCTAACCAGGCCTATCTTGGCTAGCCCTGCCTTCTTCATAGTGGAAACAGGAGGCTGAGACATTACAGTTCATTCCTTTTGTGATTATACATCTTGCATTAAAGCATCTACCTTGCAAAGCCTCCTTCATATTTATTATCTCAGACTCCAATGTGACAAAGTGATCAGCCTGCTCCCAGACCAGATATGACCTAGGAACCTATACGTTGCACTGATGTGGTGCTGTGCCTGTGAACCCAGCTGAACACAGGCCAACCACTGTCAGCGCCTCTGTGTTTGTAATACAGATGATCAGATAAATCATCCACAGCATTGTTAGCTGGCAGTATCTGAAAGAGAAAATTCTTGAACACCATGAGTTTAATGCAGAAACTCTAGAATTCTAATTGTGGTTTTGACAATGACTTCCTCATTTAGTCTTTCTTGGCCCTGGTTCTGTAGATAGTATCTAAGTGCCAGATTGGCAATGAAAGCAAGTTAACGTTTGTAAGCATGCTGAACGCAGATAGTTTAAGCATTAATACTATTTTACATGAAGTATAGCCAAAAGCTCTGACTTCTAATTTTAATTTTATTTTTAATTTTAGTTTTGCTCTGACCACAAAACCCAAGTCTTGGAAGGCAGACACAAGGACTGTGAGAATGAAGACCTTGGGCCCACTGTAAGAGAAGGTCAGGTTCAAGACCATCTTAAGAACCTGAACGTGCACAAGTTGATGGGACCTGATGAAATCCATCCACGGGTCCTGAAGGAGCCGGCAAATGAAGTTGCTAAGCCACTGTCCACCATATTTGAAAAATCATGGCAGTCAGGTGAAGTTCCCAATGACTGGAAAAAGGGAAATATAACCCTCATTTTCAAGA
>WYDI02002805.1:0-19502 GCA_009867235.2 Psittacus erithacus | reverse complement strand
ATCCCTGGCGGTGTTCAAGGCCAGGTTGGACAGAGCCTTGGGTGGCATGGTTTAGTGTGAGGTGTCCCTGCCCATGGTAGGAGGGTTGGAACTAGACGATCTTCAGGTCCTTTCCAACCCTAACTATTCTATGATTCTATGAAAAGCGACTATGATTTAATCTTATGATGCCCATTATACAGGTCCACTTAATTAAATATTTCCTATCAGATGTACCTGGGCTGTGGTGGGCAGCATTTTGCCCCTAGTTTCTTTTTATTGGAAATCTTGGCCCTTAATTCATTGCCTGATTGTGAGTAAGCAACATAAAGCATGAGTGCAGAATGACTGTGTTGTGCCTGGGTAGCAAACACTACATCTGGGAAGACACGGCTAATTCTGCATGCATCAACCTCGCATTTTTGGGTGCTTCAAGTCTACTGCACTTTTGCAGCAAGCCATGTGATACCAGAGGGTATGAAATGCACACCTCTTCCCTGCGCCTGAAAGAAAGGAAGTGAACTGGTCATCGAGAGAAATTTATTATCACTGCATTTGCAGACCCAATGACTTGAGAGAGTCATGTATTTCTGTTTCTCAAAGTGACACACTGCGGGTAAGGACTGTCAGGGTCCTGAGGGCGCCAATAGGTGTTAGTGGCTCTGGCCAGCCTCACCTGGGGCCTCCACCCACACACAAGGTATGGGCCCAGGAGCTCCATTTAAACTCAGGCCTGGGCAGGCAATTACTCCCTGGCTCAGCTATAAGTGTGCTGTTTTGGGTTCTGTTGCTTACCTTGTTTCTTGTCTGGACCTTGCTGCTGGATGACCTTCAGACTTGTCTCTAGTATTGTTTTGGGCTTTATCTGCTGCTGTTCCTCTGGATAGACTTTAGACCTGCTTTGTGCCTTTGCTCTGGCTGTTGATGGAGCCTGTTCCCTGCACCCGGTTCTGCCTGTCCTGCTACAGGATTATGCTGGTTGGTGAATATACTACCTATGCTGTGGTCACTCTTGGCTCCTAGCTCCTCTCACTGCAGGAAGCAGCGTTGTTTTGTCTGCTTAGTGGCTTGTCTTCCTCGGTAAGGAACTGAGATTTGCTTGAGCATTTCCAACCTTCAAGCATGTTGCAGAAGAAGGAAAATAATTCTCAAAGAAATCCTCAAATACCTGTTTCATGTAGGAAAAGTTCTGTGCTCCTGGTGGGTTTGGATAAGGTTTGGGGCAAAAGAACACGCAACTAGATAGACGTCACTTCAGATTGCTAATTAGTAAAGACCAGAAGCAAGTGTGTGTGTGTGTGTGGGGGAGGGAATTATTTCTGATGTCTGTAGCTCAGAGGCATAATTCCTGAAGATAATTTGTACAGCTGTCTCAAAACAGCGCTTGATGTAAATCAGCATTGTTAAAGCACTGAAAATAATCTTTTTGGCAAGAACTGTCATGAGAATAACTTATCTAAGTTTAGACTTGATAATTTATTGCAATTGATAAATATTTGAAATATCTTTATGAAAATAAGCCTCTTCAACAACAAAAAAATCAGACACAAATTACACCTATTTATAAAACTACCTACCTGCTTGATTTATTCTACGATTCTATGATTCCTTAAGTTAGCAGCTCTGCTCTTGAGCATCTTGACTTTAATGTCTTCTCCTGTTTATCATCAATCTACCAGGGAAGGATGATGTAGTGTCAAGCATAAGTGTAACCTGAGTGGCATTAAAAATGCTGATGACTTTTAAGAATGGATCATAAAAGAGAAGTCACCACAGAAATCCTGCAAAGGGCATAAATTCTTCAAGGTAAAAAGATGAAGTTACAGCAGCAAGAATACATAAAGCTCATTGCTGAATTCTTCTATGTTAGTATATTTCTACGAAATGTTCTGTTTAACTTTGCAACACAGGTTTCTTATTGCTTTCCTAAGCAGTATGCATTCACACTGCATACTTCCCTAAATTACAAGGGTTGACACAGTACCCTTGTGAAATGCCTTGCCTGTATCCAAAGCAAGTAAAAGCCCATTTATGCAGCTACCTGATTTTTCTAGTCATTTGTGAAACTCTAGAAACCAGATGACTTTCAGCTGTCAGTGTAGTTGCAACACTTTTCTGTGAGAAAGCAGTAAATAAATTAAGTTTCTACAGTTGGAGCTGTTAAAGA
The DNA here is from genome assembly GCA_009867235.2 of Psittacus erithacus. NCBI lineage: Eukaryota > Metazoa > Chordata > Aves > Psittaciformes > Psittacidae > Psittacus > Psittacus erithacus. The sequence continues at coordinate 17,356 of WYDI02002805.1, read as the reverse complement.
AGTATGATTGCTGTGGTGGTGGGAGGCTTTTCCTGAGCAGAATCCCAAAAGAACACAAACTGGGGAAAACCATCTCAACAGTGACTATAAAGCTTGCTTCAATCACACACAGAACAATTGCTTTTCCATTAAAGACTTAACTATCAGAATGGCTTCAACAAAAATTATTAATTTCCTGTGTATATTAAAAAAAGTAAAAGGCTTGAGAGTTTTCTGCTATAAAGGACTTAATCCATATGTTCTGGAAGAAATCTGTCCACCTTTGCTATGCATTTTTTTATTATTGGAAAAAAGTATACTGTAACTGTAATTTCCCAAATATATAAATGACATAATGATCAAACAGCAAAATAAAGTTTTGCCAATGCAGAAAAACATTAATTTTAGGGAATGTAACCTATTAAAGGAAAAAACGAGTATTTCCTCTTGAAGGCAGTTTGACACAAGCAGGAAGAAAAAATGTTCCAACAAAATTGTTTGGAAATGGGTTCATTTTACTTGTGCAAGCATTGAGAACTGACTTTTCATGTTAAAAGGTGGAGGAATTTTGGAATCTGAAATACTGGAAAGTCCAGTCAAGATGATGGGGCAAAATACACATGAAAAATAGATGAGTAACACTGGAAAACTGTGAGAAAAGCTGACACCATTGACTTTCCCACCAGCGCCTGGCATCAGGTGTGCTTACCTTCCTTACACCATGCACCAGCACTCAGATCATCTGAGGGTGTTTCCCAAGAACTAAGGACAAAAGTTTAACTAAATGCCTCCTGGAAAGCCCCATGTACTGTATTCAGAAGAGACCTTGAAAACCAAAAAAATCGCAAAAAAAGTTGGCAGTTGCAGAGATGACCCTGGCCTTCACCTTTCTGATTCTAAAAAAGCAGTCTGTTGGTTGTTTTTTCAGTATCTACTTCACTTTCCAACGCAGTTTGAAACTTGAATATGAATAAAAACTCAGTATTTTTTGCTAGCTATGAAATCATAATTGTAGGCAAAAGAAATACCTACGTTCTAGTATGAGATTTAAGTAACCATTTAAACGCTTAATAAAATTGATGAATTTTACTGTATAGCCTAATTAACGCTATTCCAGCTTTGGTTGTACGCAAAGAGGTCTACAAATACATATGCATCGGAACAGCAGAGCATCGATGACCTTTTTCAACCAGCAACAAGCAGTTCCCGGGGGTACTGACAATTCACACGGCCAGCTGAAGAGCCGGCTCCCCGTTCAGCCATTCTCCTCGCTGCACCGGATCGACTAAGCGGCGGAGGAACACCGACCACTGCGGCGGCTCCCTACAACCTAACTCGCGGCTCCCCTGGGCCACCCAAGGCCTCCCCAAGCCCGCCTCCCCGCGTATGACGCGATCCGCAGGCGCCTCGGCGCTGCCTGCTGGCCCTGGCCCCGGCCCCGGCTCGTCGCGGGCCGGCCCGAACTCCGCCCCTGCGCCGCGGCAGGGGGGCCGCAGCCCCATGCGTCGGCCGCTCGTCGCTTGACGGAGCCGCCGCCGCCGCTTGCGACCGGCCTGGCCCTGCCCCATGGCTTCCCCGGCGGCGGCGGGGCCCGGTGCCGCGCTGCCCCCGGGTGCGGCACACCGCGACTTCTACTGGCTGCGCTCCTTCATCGCTGGAGGTGGGTGCCCCGGGTGGGCCCTTGTCCGGCGGCGTGCAGTGCCTGGTCGGTGCGGGCCTTCCACGGGCTGCAAGGAGGCTTCGGTGGCGGAGAGCAGGGCGGGCGGGCCGGGGGGCGGTGTGACGGAGGTTGCTTCCGTGTCAGTATTGCCTGTAAAGCTGCTGTCGAGAGGATCGTCACTAGGGGAAGTGGGGGTTCCCTTTTCTTCCTCCTCCCGATGTGCTAGTGCGAGTGGCTCGGTACAGGCGAGTGACTCGCAAGTGTATCAGCGCCATTGAGGAGTCCCGGGCAGTCACAACTTAAAGGGCCAGAGAGCTCTAGCCCTCGCCAAGATGTGGGGAAATGGTTGGTTGCTCCCTTCCGGAAGCAGTTGTGACTGCGGTTGTGAAGATTCAGGTATTGTGAAGCTGGAGCTAGCCTCGCGAGCACAGTCCTGTATTATTAACCTCTGACGAAAAAAGCCTCTTTGTTCTTCCCATGGGGCGGCCTCCCATTTTTCTGGTTTGTAAGGGCATGGAAAGCCATTTCGTTGATTTAAACTTCTCATGTCAGTCTGTGCTCGCTGGTGCATCTCTGGCTCTGAAGCCGCGCAGGGTACATGGTGGGCAGGTATCTCACTCCTCTGGGAGAGTAGCCAGGGCAGTTTTCCGCAGAAGGGGAGGAGGAAACCAGGTGGAAAACTGCGCAGCTTTCTCTGAAAGGTTCTGCTGTGACTTCAGCGGCTGAGAGCCGTGGAGTCCTGGGTTTTTGTAATTCGGAAAAGTAGTGTATATGTTTCATTAAGGCTTTAAGGGTTTTGTAGCTTATTTCTAATAGAGGCTGTTTATTCATCATGAGGGCTTTTTTCAGTTCCTGAGTTTCTCCTCCTCTATTCCATTTAAAATTTTTTTTAAAGAAATACCTTATTTGTTTCTGATGTAAAGAACTTTTGCATCCCATCACTTTTCTGTTTCCCCTCTTGGAAAGGTGTTGCAGGATGTTGTGCCAAAACAACTACTGCACCACTGGATCGAGTAAAGATTTTGCTGCAAGCTCATAACCACCATTACAAACACCTAGGTAAGATGGCTGCTGCGTGTCTCATTTTTTATTTTAAATGCAATGTGTGTAGCTTAAGCATGTTGATGTATACGATGTGGCTGACAAAAAAAAAAAAAAAAGGCATTGACCAGCCAGAAGGTTGCATCAGTCTGGTCAGTCTCTGTGCCATGTTTTGTTAATGTTTAAGAAGAAAAGCAAACCCCTGTGCAAGTAAGTTGTGACATTTATTGGTGAGTTAGAGATTGAGATGTCAGAATAATCCTCAATAAGGCATGTAAGAGCTCGGCTTGATCTTCGCCTCACTGAAGCCTGCAGGAAATTGGTAATCACAGGTTCAAAGCTTGGATCATTTACGTATGAATCGTTACTGCTGCTGGTAGTTGCTGCTGTCTGCTACGGAGATTGCCACTTCTCAGGGCTCAGCAGCCCTTGTTCACAGGTGATGATGATTACAAGACAGTGACCACTGAATCCTGCAAAACTCACACGTGCTCGCTTACAGACAGCAGCATGGTGGTTGTGAATTGAAGGTAGAAGTGGATTTGTGCAGCCAATCTGGCTTCTGCATCTGTGTTGTGTCATGATGAGAAAAGAAACCTACATGTTCAGAATCATTCTCTGTGAGGTTGTAACAGTGCCCTCTTGTGCATAGCATTTGAGGTATTTTATGTCATATGTTCTTGAAATATGTCATAACTTAGGTTCTGAATATGTGTGTTACATTGTCAAGAAAACAAATGGAATAGGTTAATTTTACATGTAATGAAACTTTGGAATTTTTCTCCTCAGACACTAAACAGAAACAGAATTCAATGGAGTTTTTGTGGATATATTCACTTGACTGTACCAAAAAGGGAAACACAAATAGGGTAGTGTTTTGGTAACATAAGTAGGCACTCAGATCTGCAGTCTAAGAATTGAAGGCTGAAATAATTGGTTTGACTGATACATTAAATTTTTATTTTGTGTTTGCTTTGTACTGTGCCATAGTTAGCAAATAAATCTTCTATTCTTCCCTATTTAGGGTGTTAGATATGATGCTGATTATTTGAAATGTGTCTGACTTGATTGCATATCCTTGTTACATGTAGGCAAAGAAGAAAATTATGTCGGTGAGATACCTATAAGTGCAGAGACATGATGGATTGATTAGTTAATCAAAGCCCTCACTAAAATGTTTTGGCTGCCCTTGGTCTGGCATTGGTGCCACATGGCTCTTGGAGCATGTGTTTTAAGAAATAAGAACAGTAACTCCTCATGGCAGAATAGAGAGAAATTTTAATCATGGCATAAGTGTTTGCATGACATCTTAAAATTACATTTAATATTGTATTCTTGGAATTCCAGAAACTAAATAATATTTGTTTTACTGAAACTTCCATTTGAAGTTTTTAAACTTTTTTTTTTTTTTACTGGCTGAAAGTAAGATAAATGTGTAAGCCTTTTTCATGTTCAGCTCTTACATAAGTAAATAGTTGCATATGAATGAAAACTGTTTAACTGTTAGTTTGTTCCTTTAAAAAAGAATTTAAAACTCCATTTGATAGCAATTGTGCATAACTGATAATATGTTTATAATAAAACTGTAGGTTTTTCCCAAACTTTGTTAGATCTTGCATTATTTCTTGCCTATTAGGGAATTGGATTGCTTCACGTTGCAACAATCCTGGGACAGGAAGTGTGAAATGTTTAAGGTGGAAGTAGTGACAGTCTTAAACTTGTTTACTTCCTCTCCTTCTTGATGGCATGTAGCAATATCAGATTGTTTTCCCATGGTTTTAGATTTTTAAGTATTTATTTTGAATTGGCTGAATTGCAAGTCAACCAGTTTCTTTCCTTCTGTTGCTAGTATTAGCTTCTGTGGGTGGATAGCATCATCTGCATTAGGATTGCTTGCAGTCCTGGAAGTCATGGGGCCTGAATGTGTGATTTGGAAAGAGGTTCACTGAGTCTGGGAGGTGAGAAAACTGATAAGACTTAACCTTAAATCTCCTCCTTCTGGCAGTGTTTGGGCATTGAAAGTGAATTTTCCACTCTCACAGTTAATAGGCAACACTATCCAGCCTCAGTTCTATGCATATTTTCTTATTGTTATTAATATTCGCTTGATTTATTTTTTCCCCTCCCCACAAAAAATACCTTTTCTGTATTGCTGGCAGGAGTGTTTTCTACGTTGTGTGCTGTCCCCAGAAAGGAAGGTTACCTTGGGCTGTATAAAGGAAATGGGGCAATGATGATTAGAATCTTTCCGTATGGCGCAATTCAGTTTATGGCATTTGACCAATATAAAAAGGTAGTCATCTTAATTTTGTTTTCTTTTGTTTTTCTTTTTTTTTTTTCCCTGCCTACAATGAATACAGATTCTTTAAGTTGTCAAAACACACTGACACTTTTACAGTATTTATTAGCTGCATGTCTTTTCTAAGGTTGCTTATTAAGATTATATGACTCTGCCTGTTAAAAATATCAGGACCCCAGTGAAACTTTTTATAGTATTGCCTAAGGGAAAAAAAAAAAAAACCCACACTGATTTTCGTACCTTTGTATTGTGAGAATACTTTTCCTTTTTTAATTAAAAAAAAAAAAATAATCTCAAGTCCGCTGCTGTTTATATTGCTGAAAAGTAGCCCTTTGTGCATAATGTAGCAACAAAATGTGAAATGGAACCTATTGTGTTGGGATTCTTAGTACTTGATGGATGGAATAACTTAAATTTGAAAATCTGTCTGGATTTGACTGTTATATTTGACCTGATAAATGACTATATCAGGCTGTAAATAGAAACGACCTGGAAGAGAAAATGCTTATTTCAGGGTTGTAAAAAATTGGTAGATTCCTTTCTGCTCTCATGCATTTAATACATTAATACATAATAAATCCATGCAACTTCTTTTGGAGGTCAGGTGTTAACATGAACATGTTTTAAACATTCCTTATATGTGGTGAAGAATACCATTTTACTGTTAGCGATGAGGAATTCTGTGATCCGAAGGTCAGACTGAATACCCAGTGAAGTAAATTGCATGATCTTTACTGAAGACAGGGAGACTGAAATTGTGGTTCCCTTCCCTAAAGAGCAAATTTCAGAAGGCCGATACAAAGAAGTAATTGTTACAAGCTTTACAGTTTCTTTTTTGTGGTGTAATCATAAATGCTCTTGATTTGTGCTTGTTTTATGTTGTGTTGAATGAAAGACTGCATGCCATGCTTTATAATGAAATGATTTACAAGTCTGCAAATTTTGAGAAACCCGTTTGGCATCAGTTTATTTATTAATTGACAACAACATTCAAGATGTTTTGGAGAAATGTGTAGAATGGGAAAAAATGTAAAGGAAGATATGAAATTATTTTCTTGATAGCAGAAACTGCTTCTTAAATAGTCTGTTATTTGATAAAAGCTTGTATTTTTTTTTTTTAATCCAGTTAAACAAAGTCTTAAAAACAGCCTTATAGGAGTATGTTTCATGTGTCTAGAGGAAAAACTTGTCTCAAATGTCTCACTTTTTAGCTTTTCTCAGTGTCCTTTTCATTCTCTCATGCAAGGATAGTATTCAGTTCACCTTGTATAACATGTTAAAGATAACTAATCAGTCTAGTTTCTAAAGTAAAAAGTACAAATACTTTCAACTAATCATTCTGCCTTGTTAGTAGAATTTTGGCACTTTCATGTTTTTAATAAGAACTTGGTAACAGCAGCAATGCTCAGAAAATTCCTTTAACAGTAATTAAGTGATTTGGTTTGAATTTCTAGTGTTGTAAACTTTTTGGAAACAGCTGCAGAGGTTGCATTAATGTGCTAATAAACTGGGTGATGTACTTCCCTGTATTTTCTGATGTACATTTATTGTAAATGTGCTGTATTTTGTAGGTAATAAAGAAGCAACTTGGAATTTCAGGGCATGTGCATCGATTAATGGCTGGATCCATGGCAGGTATAGTTCTGTACTTGGATTTCAGACATCCCTTTTGCTGGAAAGTTAATGTTTGTTTAGAGGATGATTTGATGTGTTCTCAGGTCAAACTGTTGCAGATTTGTATTAAGCAAAAGTACTAGTAAATGGTTAATGGAACAAATAGTTGCTTAATAGAAAACTGTTTGTCAAAATATTCTTTAAAATATATTTGTTCAAGCACTGAATTCTGTGCTGTGTTGTAAAGCAGAGTTTTTACCGTGTTCATTGTGGCTTTAAAAAAATGAAAATTCCAGCCTCATCTAGATCAAGTATAAGGATGCAGGTTTTAATAAATTGGCTCATCAGCCTGACTACCATTTCTACTATGTTGAATATAAGTCCGTAGAATTAGAGAGAATTGTAAGAATCTACCCTTAAATGGGTGGATTTTTTGGATTTGCCAGGAATGTCTGTACTTTTCAACATGCAGTGAAGGAGTGTCATGATACTTTTTAGATCATACATGTGAATGTTAAAAAGCGTAATTTATCAATTAGTGCAGTATCAGTAGAAAAATCCTATTTTAAATTGCCAGTATATAGTATGATTATACATTTCTGTTTTCCTTTTTCTAGTCATTCAGCCATAAGTGGCTAAGAAAAAACAGAAAGCTAAGTAATAGTGGACTGGTTTTTTTTGGTTGAGGTGGTTCTTTGTGTGCTTAAAGTTTGTAGTTTTTAGGCTTAATACTGTTTTATAGGTAGTTATGACATGAATATTAATATTTAGCTTCTTTTTGGAATAAAAATAATGGGGTTTGTTAATACTAGCTTTAGTTAAACTACGAAGATCTTATGAAAGTATTTTGGTTTTGCATGCCATCAGAAGCAAACGAAAGAGAATGAAGTGAAACAATTCAAAGATCCTAAAACTCAGCAAAACACATTTGGCAAGATATGTTCCAGAAATTGGCTGGCTTTGTGTCTGAAAGAAGTAGAAAAAATACCTAGGTGGTTTTTTGTTTGTTGTTTTTTTGTTTGGGTTTTTTATTGGTTTTGTTGTTGTTGTTTGTTTGTTTGTGGGTGGGTTTTTTCCCCTCCCTTTTTTTTTTCTTTTTTCTTTAGAAATTTCATTCTTTTCCCCCAGCTTTAACTGTAGTAAAGAACACACCCTTCCTCTCCTCTTATGCCCTTCCCAAAGAAAAAGCTTATTAGCTATTTCGGGAGCCTTGTCAGAGACCTGGAACCTGACTTGAAGCACTGTGAAAACATTGACTAATCAGCTTAACTCTGTCAGTGTTGGACATGCTGGAATTCCTTGTGTAGATAAATTAATTGCATCTGGCATTGTTTGAGGCATCTTACTGGTTAAAGCTGGTTTGTGTGCTTAAGTAATAGAATTAAAATTAATATGCATTACTACCTGGAAACCATGATCAAATGAAATGTTTCATGTGGCTCATTTAAGTACAATATACTCAATAGTCTGGTATGGAGAACCCCAAAGCTGCATAGATGAACTGGACTTGGGCATGTGCTGAAATCAATACAGCAGTCAGGTATAGTAATACTATCACATGTGAGTGTCCTACTAATCCTATGGCTTAGTTCCTTGGTAGCTCCAATAGGGGATATTACTCTATTTCTTCCAAGTTTAACTGACTAAAGGAGATGGCATGCTGCATGCACCTCAGTGTTGGTGGAGAGAGGTCTTCACAGTCTCCTGGAGCCCAATATTATGCAGTAGAAAATGGATAACCCTTGTTTCTCTTTCCTTTTTGTCTTCTTTACACCAAATACCCACACAGCTGTCTGCTTTCACTTCTGTCTACACTACTGATACTTAAGTGTTGCTTATGTCAGTGCTTCCAACATTACTAGCAGTCAACAGAATTAGTTTCAAAGTGGTGGCAAACTTCTGAGTATCTTCTGTAACTGATAAACAGGATCAAATCATATCCACAGGGAAAACAAGGCAATGAGGATGGGGGCAGTGGAGTAAGAGAAAAGAAAAACTTATTGTAATGCATATATTTAAGGAGGCCAAGTTGAAGTTACTTTAACTCTGAATTTCCTGAGTCTTCTGTGATTCAAATTTCAGTTATAACACCTCATTAACAGATAGATGGTGTATATCTTCTAAGGAAAGACAGCTGGAGAGAAGATGGAGAAATCATAGAGGTCAGTGGGGTTTAGGAAACAAAATGATCAAATAACACTTATATGACAGGGTGATTTTGCAAATCTAAGTATTTTGTATTTTCTAATTGAAAAATCTGAACTAAAGCACAGAAATGTATATTTCCTACCCTGCACTTGATGAGCTTCAAAAAAGCTTAAAAAATACCAGATGTTATCTAGAATCAGCTCAAATTCCATGGAACTTTTACAGAAAATGTGCTTTTAGTTTTTTCTTTTAGTGAATGCAATTAGAAAATGGTATGGATCTGGGAGGATACTGACTGTCTCAATTTTAAATAGTATGTAATTAACAGTTACCTATTTGAGTCACCATTTAAAAAGAATGTGTGCTGTTTTTTTCTTCAGGTGTCATTAAGAATCAGAATTACATATTGTAAGAATAGAAATATTAGGACTTGTAAATTAGGCAGTTCTTCAACCTGTGTCTTGGTGGGGTGGGGAGGAGAATCAGAAAAAGGTAAAACCCCTTGGGTTGAGATAAGAACAGTTTAATAATTGAAATAAAGTAAACTGTAATAATAGGAAATAAAAGAATAGAAAGGAGTAAGTGCCCCTAAACAACCCCCAAGTGATACACAGTACACTTGCTTACACCACCCACTGATACTCAGTTGGTCCCTGAGTAGTCATCAGTGATAAGGTGCCTTCTGGCCAACTCCCCCCAGTTTATTTACTGAGCATGATGTGCTGTGGTATGGAATACTTCTGGCTAATTAGAGTCAGGTGTCCTGTCTCTTCTCCCTCCCAGCTTCTTGCTTCTCACTGGCAGGGCATGAGAGACTGAGAAGTCCTTGATTTAGAGTAAGCACTACTTAAGTAACAACTAAAACATCTGTGTGTTGTGAGCATTGTTCTCAGACTAAAGCCAAAACACAGCACTGCACCAGCTACTAGGAAGAAAATTAACTCTCTTCCAGCTCAGACTGGAACAACCTGATAGATATTCTTTGTCATCAGCTGTTTCTCTGAATGTATAGTTCCTGAAGCTTTGCTTGGTTCATGAGGTGCCTCTTTGATAAATTAATATTTACACTAGTTAAGGAGCTAGTTGTCTTCTGCAGTTCAAGGATTTGACTTGTGCTTATTGCTTTTTGAACTATACATCTCTGAATGGTTTGAGTTGGAAGGGACCAAGGAAGATTATCTTGTTGCAATTCCCCAGCTATGGGCAGGGACACCTTCCACTAGACCGGGTTGCTCAAAGCCACATCCAACTTGGCCTTGAACACTTCCAGGGATGGGGCAACCTTCACAGCTTCTCTGGGCAACCTGTTGCAGTGCCTCACTACCCTCTCAGTAAATAACTTCTTTTTATCTAATGTAAATCTACCCTTTTTCAGCTTAAAGCTGTTCCCCCTTGTGTTGCTACATGCCTTTGTAAAAAGTTCCTCCAGCTTTCTTGCAGGCCCCATTTAGGTATCTGAAGACTGCTCTAAGGTTTCCCCAGAGTCTTCTCTTCTCCAGATTGAGCAAGCCCAGCTCTTTCAGCCTGTCATCACAGGAGAGGTGCTCAGGCGCTCTCCTCATTTTTGTGGCCTCCTCTGGACTCTCTGGAGCAGGTCCGTGTCCTTATGTTGGGATCCCAGAGCTGAACACAGTACTGCAGGTGGAGTCTCAAGAGCGTGGATTAGAGGGTCAGAATCACCTCCCTTGGTTAAGGGATAATGGATTCAAACTTAAATAGGGGAAATTTAGGTTAGATATAATGAAGAAGTTCTGTACTGTGAGGGTGATGAGCCCAAAGAAGTTGTGAATGCTGCATCCCTGACAGCGTTCAAGGCCAGTTTGGATGGAGTCTTGGGTGACATGGTTTAGTGCAAGGTGTTCCTGCCCATGCCAGGGGAGTTGGAATTACATGATCTTAAGGTCCCTTCTGACTGTAACTATTCTATGATTCTGTGACCTGCTGGTTATGCTTCTTTTAACTCAGCCCAGGATACAGTTTGTTTCTGGGCTGCTAGCCCACACTGCTGGCTCCTGTTGAGCTTCTCATTAACCAACACTTCCAAGTCCTTCTCCGTAGGGCTGTTCTCAATCCACTCTCTGCCCAGTCTGTGTGTGTGCTTGGGATTGTTGCAACTGAGGTGTAGGAGCTTGTACTTGGCCTTCTTAAACTTCATGAGGTTCACATGGGCCCACCTCTTAAGCATGTCAAGGCCCCTTTGGATGGCTTGCCTTCCCTCCAGCAGGTCAACCAGATCACATAGCTTGGTTTTATCAGCAAACTTGCTGCGGGTTCACTCAGTCCCATTGTCCATTGTCAAATTGTATTGATAAAGATATTAAATAGTGCTCGTCTTAATACTGATGTCAGGGGAACATGACTCCTCACTGGTCTACACTTGGACATGAAGTCATTGATCTTTTTGAGTGTGACCGTCCAGCCAGTTCCTTCTCCACTGAATCTATTCATCAAATCCATGCCTCTCCAATTTAGAAAGAAGTATGTCGTGTGGGATACTGTCAAATGCTTTGCACAGGTCCAGGTAGATGTCTATTGCTCTTCTTTTATCTACCAATGCTGTCAACCTGTTGTAGAAGGCCACCAAATCTGTCAGGCATGATTTGCCCTTAGTGAAGCCATGTTGGCTGTCACCAACATGTGACATTTTCCATGTGCCGTAGCGTAGTTTCCAGGAGAATCTGTTCCATGATCTTGCTGGGCAGAGGTGAGACTGGCCTGTGCTACTTAATTTGATCTACATAGTCAATAATAAATACAAAGAGCAGAATACAGAAATTGTGAAAACTTGCCCGTTGGATATGTTTGCAGAACCTGATCTCTGTAAATACAGGTTTAAAAAAAAACTTTTTTTTTTTTTTCTCTCGCCTCCAGACAACTTATTATTTCCAAAGAAAATAAGTTACTAAGATTGGAGGAATAGTAGGGAAATAGGGAGATAAATCCCTATACAGATAATCTCATAGTTACGTCATACAGATTATCTCATTGTTCCCAAAGCCTGGGAAGCAAATTGAGGACACTAATTCCTGATGTGCTTCATTGATGCTAAGTCTCAGTAAAGATCTGTGTAACCCAGTATCTTGTAACCCAGTAACCTATTATGGTTATTCAGATCAACTACTGGGAACTGCAGTTTGTATCTCTTAAGTGTTGAGATACTTCCAATTCTGTTCTGTTTAACTGACCATGGGAGAAATTTTTATCTCAACTCTCATTATCTGTGATAGACTTTGCTTCCTCAAGACAGGGAATCAGGCTTAAGATGCTGTGGTTTGATTTCTGACAACTCATAACTAGGGAATAGAGATGAGTAATTTTGTTGCTTTCACCAGAATAACTTTGCGTCCCAAAACTGATCACCATTCTTCCCAGAAAGGACTGTGTCTTCTGAGTCGTAAAGGAAACCTTGTTCCCTTGTATATATACTTTGCTTATATGAACAGTAAGCAGTAACATACCTCTCACAGTTGCTTCAAGAAAGCATGTTTTGTGGCTGATATTAAAAATCCTATTTTTTTTCCCAGAATTTGCAGCTAGAGGATTTTAAGAGAAAGGAGAAAAAAAAAAAAAGGAATTACTTTTTGTGAAGAGTTTGTTTGCTGGTGGAGTTGTGTTTGGGTTTTGGTGTTTTTATTTTTTTATCCCCTGCCTGTTACGGTTTTCTTTTGACCTTGTGGAAAGGTGGAGAAATTACACACCTACAAAAAGAAGTATTATTCAGACACTATTAAAACTTAAAGAGGAGGTGGTAATTTCTTTCCAGCATAAAAAGTGTGCTTCTCTTCTGTAGGACTAATTTTTAAAGGTAATGTTTAACTAATTCAGAATCTGCTAGGAAACACTAAGGTTTTTCCTTTCTTTTTCTCCTCGTCCTAGTTTTTGTTTGTTTGTTTGTTTGTTTTTAAGTGCTGGTGATACGACATCAGAAATTACCTCTGTTTTTAGTAAACAGTTTAAACTGTTCCCTTCAAATCATTTGTCATCAATTGAGTGGTTTATCTCAAAAACTAGCAGTAGGAAATAATTTGTTACTCAGGTAACTGTTGGAGGAGTTGTTCTATGTACTGAAGTTCTGTTTCCAAAAGTACAAGTTGGTCAGCATCTAATCAGTTTTGAAGCAGTTCATAGCTGGATAAATACCAAGATTTGGGTTTTTTTGGCATCTTAAGTCTAGAACTAGGTTGTTTTGGTCAGAGTTTTGAAGCAGGTGTTAACATGAACTATTAAAATACAGCAATGCAACGCATCAGAGTACTTTTCATCACTACTACTCTGACTTTCCTTTAAATGCCATTAGAATATATTTAGTATTTTCAGAGGCATTAGATACATGTGTCTGTATCCAATAATCACATCAAATTCTGACACAACCTTTTTGAAATTAAACATGTAAATCTGGTTCGCTTTTTCCATTTTTTTTTTTTTTTTTTTTTTTTCCCCACGCTTTGGTTGGTTTAATTTTTTTGTTTTCAATCCAAAAAAGGTGTTGTCTTTGGTTCGCCTGTTTCTTTTGAACCATGGAATTAAATAAGATCGTTCATTTGAATACAGTTAGGCGTGTAAGTCTTTGGAAAATAAAAGTCTAGGTGTGCTGCTTCAGTGAACACAAAGTATAAGCATAAATCCTTCATGTGTTGCTGAAGTTAGTGTTCCTATTTGCTGATTATAAGTGACTTTAAGTGTTTTGTTAACCAAATAATTTGTATATGCTATTATATTCACTGCCACAAAAGGAAATTTTAATTTTCAAAATAATCCTAGAATCAGATAAGGTGTAGGTGAGTTTTGTTTGCTTGTTTTGTTTTTGTTTTTAATAAAGGTATTACAGCAGTGATTTGTACTTACCCTCTTGATATGGTTAGAGTTCGTCTGGCATTCCAAGTAAAAGGGGAACACAAGTACATGGGAATTATCCATGCATTCAAGATGATTTACACAAAGGTATTTTTTCTTTTAATCTTCAGTCCTGTCAAAGCAAAGTATGCTCTTTAAAAAATGTTGCACTGCATTGAAAATAGTGGCTTGGTGGAAAATAACATGACTTCATTGCGTGCACATTGAATTTTTTTAATGTAAAAAATTATCTAGATGCTTCTACATAGGGGGCTGAGACTACATAAGTAGGAGTTCAAAAACAGCAGAGAGGAGTTGCTTTTCAAGAGCTAGTAGTAATGATACAGGAAAATAAGAACTGGGGAGAAGGGATGTGTATAATGCAGAGATGTCTCTATCGGATGTAGATTTTTCTCCTTCATTTTCACTTCTGTATATTCTGTGGCAGCAGTTCCTTCAATTCTTCAGGCTGAAGAAATGGAACTTGATTTTAGCTCCTTTGTGATAGATGATGCTAATCAGATTGCTGTCATGTGAATTTGTATGAACAGTCATATAACTTTTTAAGATATTTGTTATATTTCTTGCAAAAAATGTATTTGTATTTTTCTTTCAAAGGAAGGTGGTTTTAGTGGGTTCTACAGAGGGCTGATGCCAACTATTGTAGGAATGGCACCGTATGCGGGTAAGTTAAAAACAGAACATGGCAATCCTTCAGCAGTTGTGTGCACTACTAAATGTACATAATGCATTTGTGCACCTATTTAATTAGCTTCTGTTAAAAGACTCTGGTTTTTACTGAATGGAGAGGAGAGGCTAGTAGTTTAAAACCAGTAATTTAAAACCCTCAGTCTGTCTTATTTAAATAATTCTTTTAATGTTAATTATAAACACTGATTTGTTCGGACAGAAGTCAGCATAGAAGTTCAAAATATTATTTGTCTTATTTCTTTCTTCTGAAGAAAAACTTCTAAAAGAACTGGAAAATAGTTGAATTTTGCAGCTGTTTGTTTATTATTATGATGTATTGATGAAGTTTGCTTTTTTTATGAAAGTACATTAAATTTTCTTTTAGGTTTTTCATTTTTTACCTTTGGTACCTTAAAGAGCATTGGACTTTCTCAAGCACCTAACTTGCTTGGACGGCCTTCATTAGATAATCCTGATGTCTTAGTTTTGAAAACACATGTAAATCTTCTGTGTGGTGGCATAGCTGGAGCAATAGCTCAGACGATATCGTAAGTTTGGGTATTGTTTGTGGGGTTGTTTGTTTTTTTGCTGTTCATTCTAAAGCAACTTGTGTCTGTGAATATGATTTTACGTAAGTCTCATTATTATTAGTGAAATTTTTCAGTCAGGTCAGTCAGACACGGGAATTCAGTTATTTCCTACTGTTTAATTTACTAAATATCTGTTTAATCTTCAGAGTCTTTAAAGATACATGCATTGAGTCAATTAAACAAATTCAGACTGATCTCCTAAAATCAGTTGGAATCTTGTTTGGTAAGCTATGAAATTCTGACCATAAATATAACTTGCAGAATTTTATTACTGGAATTTATTTTCAAAACAATGTAACCTAGGAAGCCATAGAACCAACAAAACAAAAGAAAAAACAACAAACAGAAAAGGCAGGAAAAAAAAAAAAAGAAGAAAACCCAAGTCTTAAGATATTGTATTTGGCATTTTTTAAATTACTTTGCCTGCTTTCTTCATTTTCATACTGTCCTTGTCATGTTTTATTTTGCCCATAAAATTAATTTAATGGACTTATATGGCATCATTTTTTCACTAAAGCACTGCATTACAAATTAATTTTCTATTAATTCTTAAACTGTTAATTTTATTTTTGATTCACTCTCCAGCGTTTTACAGACTGTTTTATACTCTTATCTGATCTTCATGTGTCTTCCTTACTCATGCCAAATGGAATATATTAAGAGATCTGATTTGCTCATTTTGCTTGTATGGGGAAAGTCTCCCTTTTTAGGAGAACTTTCAGCTGTGTTGAGAATCTGGGCCAGATTCCTGACTCCCTGAAAAGGGAGCTTGGAGGTTGTTTGTGAACTTCCTTGTATTTTTTTAAACAACATTCATATAGTCATCACACATCTGGTTGAACTGCTGTTCAAATATCTTCTCTATAGATACCCCCTTGATGTAACTCGTAGGCGGATGCAGTTAGGAGCAGTTCTCCCAGACTCTGAAAAGTGCCTGTAAGTATTTTCTTTTCATCCATAATAATGGAGTTGTTAGATGTCTGAGCAAAGTTAAATTCTTAGTTTTAAAAGTAACAAAATAAAACCCCCCCAAACTATTGTGTTGTTGATTTCTTCATTTTTTTTAATGAGTAAGTTTCCACAGAGGCAAAAGCTGCCATTATCATTCTGGGGTTAGGAAAAAAACCTGAAATCACAACAGCACTTTTGTTAATAATAACTGTGTTTGTATTAGTAATGCTTTTTTTGCATTAACTTAACTTGCAATGTCTTCCTTTAATATTGGCAGGATTGCTGAGAGACTGCATGCTTTTACTGAAACTGAATGTTTCAAAGTGGTTTTTAATGGTGCAGAGTCTGTTCCATAAGATGATTTTACACAATATTTATTTGACTTTTCTTGCATTGGTGGTAATATCCCACACCCCACACACTGAGGTTTTCCAATAGAAATAGAAGTACCATATCCTTAAAATCATAGGATTAAATCAGCTTTCATCTTGAAAAACTTCCTAAATTTTAAATTGCCTCAATAAAATTAAATTGCAGGGCAGTTTTATCTTGGTTACTTTCAGTCTTACGGAATTGCATGTCTAAAGCCAGCATGATTACCTGTTAATCTCCTCTATGATGAATTGGATCTTAGTAATGATAGTCTTTCTTGGTGATCTTTCATAAACAAATGTATATGTTGCTTACTATGAAAGCTGACGTTCTGTTTTCCTTAGCAGCCTTAAATCCCTTCCCCCCTCCCCCCCCCGCCTTCCTGGGTTTCCACTCCAGATACTTTTAAAATAAAAATATGTATATTTTTATTGGGGGTTTACTTTCTGCATTTGTGTGGCCTACTTTTACAGACATTAGCCTTCCCAATTTAACAATGTTGTTGTGACTGTGTTTGGAGAGAGCTGTGCCTTGAAGGAGAGTAGGCATATATACCTTCAGAGAAGGATACTATAAAACAAGTAGGAAACCTTGAAGCTTTGAGGCATATGGAAGCTGTTCTCAAACAGCAGTATCTTTAACAGCTTGGAAATATTGAGCACCTTGCAGATTTTTACATTGTTTTGCATTCAACACTCATTTGCTCAGTTTCAATGTAAGTATGTGGGGAAAACTGTTCTTCTTGCGTACACAAAGCAAATTGTGCTTTCAATAAGGTCGAATATATCCATAACAAATTTTAGCACTTCTCTTCTGAGAGAAAATACTAGCTTTTTGTCATAATAGACAAAGCTACACAGAGAGCTCAACAGAAACTTTCTGTTCAGAGCTTTAGAAGGATGGGTAGTATGATCAAGTGCTCAAAGAAACAGAATAGGATGCAAGCCTAAATACTGATCTGTAATGCAAGAAGTGTGTGCTACATTGCGCAAATTATGTTTCTGTTACTCTGTATTACATTTGTAAGAAGAATAAATGCTTCTCAACTTCTTCCTGTCAGACAGATGTATAGCCATTCTGGTGTAAAATGTCTTAGTGTATCTGTCCTGGGTTCAGCAGTAGCAGTCATTTTTCTCCTTTTTAGTAGCTGGTGCAGTGCTGTGTTTTTGACTTTCAGCC
>WYDI02002804.1:11494-26224 GCA_009867235.2 Psittacus erithacus | reverse complement strand
TGAGCAGCAACTGAAAACATCGGTGTTATCAGCGCTGTTCCCAGGCTGAAAGTCAAAACCAGCACTGCACCAGCTAAAGGAGAAAAATGACTGCTACTGCTGAATCCAAGACATCTCTTTAGAATCTCCCCACAACTCACCTTCCCACCTGCACACCTGAACTGTTTCCTGAATGGTGAAAGCTTATTCCATACCACAGAGTTAATGAATCTTGTCTTCCTTTTGTCAAAGGAGGCAGAATCTAATCTGAAAAGTATTTAATTATGGCATTTAATAACATGGTTTTCCTGAATGCAGACAGGCAACAGATATGATGATAAATTTTTAACCTTGACTTTGTGTGGGGAAAAAAAAAGCAAAACAAAGAAAAGAGAAATGCATTTAAAATGAGAAATTGTGACTGAGGGGAAAATAAACCCTACAAATCTCTTCTAGTGCTTTGGTGAAGCATTTCAGCCATCTGCAAACAACCTTATAGCCTCCCCGCTAATCTGACTTTCTAACGCACTGCAGGTTGACATCTATTGACAGCAGACTTTAAAAATGCTTCTGTCAAGATCCCTATAATCCTCATATCTAAAATGTCTTTGTTCTGTTCATGATCAAACACTTTAGAAAACAGAGCCACCAGTCCCAGTAAGTGTTCAAGATGCTCACAGGTGAGTTAAGGCACAATAAAAAGCACAGTAATCTAGCAAATCTCCTTGGAGAATGTGTTGTTTATCACCATGCCTGCAGACTCTTTCACTACAAATGTATTGGCAACCATTTCTAGCTGATCATATACAAAGACATGATTATAATTTGAAAAGTTTAGGAGATGCACAGAAAAAGCAATCAACAGCCTCAGCAAGAAATTTCAGGAAAAAGTAAAATGATTTGGTAAACATGAATGATTTTTAAGTCCTTCAGTAGAAGGAATAGGGGGAAATGAAGCAATGACCTTTCATACCCATCCTTCAAGTAGTTTTTAGAAACTTTTGTATTGCCCATAAGGCAGATGATAAATCTCACTATGATGATTTGCTCTTTATAAGTCTGAAGCCACTGTTCTGAGTTCTCAGTGTATAATTACTTCAATATAGATAAAGCATGAGTCATCTGTTCTCCTCTAACCTTTGCATTTAAATTTGAATTTTAGTCTTGCTTATCTTTTTCCCTAAATTGATATTACCGTCTACTATGTTTATTAAAAACAACTTAAAGCCACACTGCATGTCAAACTCTACACTGAGGCACCATTTGTTGTGTAATTTTAATTAACATGTCTCGGGGAGATTGCAATTCCAATCATTTCTATTAACTATATCAAAGTTTTCTTTATATTAAATGTCAGATTTTGTTTCCTATTTCAAATTATGCCTTAATACCCAAGAGGCTTTTAGTAAATGCTCTGCACACTCAGGTATGAAAATCAGAGGCACTCTCTCATGTTTTCCTGCCAACATCACAACCACGGTTGATTGAGCAGTGTCCTTAGCAGGTTCCCAAATTTGCCCCCTCTGGATCTCTTCTTCTCCCATTCTTAGTGAGATAAAATTTCTAAACCCAGGAAATAACATTCATTGATCCAGAATGGGACCAGTGGGTACCCCTTTTCACTCATTAAGAAACTTCTCTCAGAGCATGATTGTACTCAAAGGGATATTAAAAAGAAAGTCCCCCACATCAAGACTACAGTGATAAAAGATTTTAAGCTTAAGTACTTGGCTGTCTCCACATATTTTTGCCCACCATTTATCACAATCCTTCCATCCCATACTTGGGTAATAACCTGGAGCTCAGACTATTTAAATGGCTGCAGGGTGAGCTGCCCTGCACAGAGCAAAGTTTCAGTTAATACCTTCTTTAAGTGAATTTCTTACAAGGTTTGGCCCCAGGTATGTACCAGCAGCTCAAAGCCACTGAAAGAAGAAGAAACACACCTTCCTAGGCTTATGGGGGGTTATGATTATTTTTAAGGGTTCCCTTTTTAACCTTCTCCCTTCCTTTTCAGTCTCCCAACCATGATATCTATTCTTTTTCCCCAGCCATTGGGAAACTGCACAACAACACCTTCTGCTGATCTGAATAATTGAAACCACGACACTAGCTCAGCATTTTGAACGGGATTCCCTTACTTCGTTAAATACACCTTTCCATGACTGACAGATATGAGCCCATGGGAGGAAGCACTATGCAGCAGTAAGGGTTCGGTGCTCATCACTGCTGTCAAGCTCCCCTAACAAGCAAAGGCTAGTCAGTCTCAGTGTCTTCAACACATCACACTAAGACACTACATGAATAACTTCTTTTAATGTCATTTTTGTTCCTTTTTAATTAAAGATGAATGGTCCATTTACTAACGTAAAATACCATCAAGGTATTTTACAGTCTGAAAGACTACAAGAGTCATTAAGCTCTTAGTTTTGAGAAAGTGGGATATACCAATATGTGCAATTTCACTACTGCTAATTAAATTCAACACTGTTGTTTACTTGTTCCTTTGGAAATCCAAACAAAATTAACTGAATCTAGATTGCTTTTCCCCCACCCTAAAAACTAACATTACATAGAGGTTTGGTATAGTAAAGTCAACTTTAAGATATATTGCATAACTAATCTGCCACTATGTAAAAGTAGACTTTTCTCTACAGATTTTTCTTAGGGTCTTGATTCTAAGTAGGGGTCAGGAATGCTGACTGGAAAAGATGGAAGTCTTACCTATGAAAACAATTTCCTGAAGTCTTTGCATGAAGCTAGTGTGTTTTGCCTCCCCTTTTCTTGTGTAAGCCAAGAGAGACTATAAGGAAAAGCCCATTATTGTGCCTCTATCTGTATCCTTCAGATATATTTAATACCAAACTACTTTAAATCTACCCATCTCGTCTTTTCATTCTTACTTAAATGCATGGCATACTTTCCATCCTCTTAATCACTTCTATTTTTTGCTCAAGTCCTACAATAGGTTATCTACTGTTCTCTGAATTTGCTGAAATACATTGATCCAAATAACTAGAGACCTAAAATTATTAGCAGGATTCTTGATGGGTTTTTACATATCTTTCTATATCACAGCAGGTATAGCCTGCTGAAGTCATCAGCATATCACTCTGAGGTTCACTCAAGGAGGGTATCAATTTATTTTGGGGTTTCTACCACACGCATGGATTTCTTCCCACTCATTTTCTCTAAACTGTTTTTTGTTTCTTCTTGACATTTGAACGCAGTTTTGTCACTTGTCCCCTTCTGGTGAAGAAAATGTGGTTTGGATTTGAGAGTTCCTCAGTGCATGTTCAGAGAGCACGTTCTGAAAATACAGCACACTTGGGAACAAGGAGATGCAAGAGCTCTTTTAGCCTAAAAACTTACAAGCAGACTCACAGAAAAGAATCAGCTCAAATCCATCAGTCTTTCTAGCAGTCCTTCAGTGGATGCTCTGCTCACATTCATATTTGTTTACCCACCACTTGAGTCCTGAGCAAGATTTTTTCAAGCACTACTCAAACTGAGGAGAATGGAAGTTGAATCCCAAGTGCAAGGCTGTTCTTCACCCCCTCTACTTAAATCCCCAAGGACCAACATGAAAAAAGAGGAAAAAGAATTTCCTGTGTGGTTACATGCTGCAGATAAACCCCAGTCTTAGAAATTGCAATCCTTTCTGGCTCAGCATGTATAAAGAGTAACAGTAATCGCTGAGCACAAATATTTCCCATCCTCAGCTGCTGAGGTTTCCTATAAATGTGTTGAAACAGTACAGCCTGTTCTCCATCTCCTGTATTACAGAGCTGAACTGACACCAAACCGGGGTGGAATAAGGGCTTGGCCTGTCCTCATACTCTACTGCAACCCTACGGAGACCATGACCCAAAGTCTTAAACATCCTTTTTGCTGGCAAGATTGCAGAGAGCGCAAGAAACAATTCAACAAAAGCAAGACTTCAGGCCAACCTAGACGCACATCTTTCCCATCCTTGTTTGCTTTAAGTCCCATTGGTCTGAAGTAACCAAGCAGAAAGGACAACAACCATAAACCCAGACAAAACACTTTTATTGTCTGAAACTCAAAATAAAAAGCTGGCCTTGCTTTTGTCTACTTGACAGAGAGTCCGACAGAAGATGGCAATTGAGCAAGAGGAAAGGAAGCAGATAAATTTGGACACTAATATGTACTCTGCAATGTGTCCTCCTGGGAACTGTGTTGCATAAACATCATTTAAGAGTTCCTAACATCCCTTCCACACCCTTGTGTGGGAGAACTGAATAGGTGAAGGGCTCTCCTCTCACTAAATTAGACTCTGGATTTAGAATCACACTGGTACCATCTATTTCACCTCAGGAACTCTTAAGCACAACTTGGCCATGAGGATAGATAACAACTTAGTGAAGTAGCATTTAAAGCTCTTCATGGAACTTGACAGCTTTCCCAGAATAACCTCTTCACTAATTGGGGAGAGGCAGAATTATTTTGTTCAAAAAGCTAGACTCTCCCAGTTTTAGCCCAGATTTTGTTAAAATACGGTGTAGGGAAAGCCTTCACATCTGACTAATGACTAAATCTTGCACATCAGAAGAGGTTAAGGCAAAAAAAGAGATAAAAACCAAATAAAAAAGCAGCTTTCAATTGTAAGCACTGAAGACAAATAACGAAGGAGACCTAAAGCAAAAACTCTAAAAGCTTATGTTTCAAATCTGTTTCCAGAAGAGAAGAAGGAGAAACTGAGGAAGAATTCATCCAGGCAAATTACTTCCTGTTCATATCCCTCAGTTTAGCCTTCAGTGCATTTGTCCACATCATCTACCAAATCTTGGGATTGTAAAACATGGAGCTGTTGGAGCAAGTCCAGAGGAGGCCACAAGGATGATCAGGGGGCTGGAGCACCTCCTGTAGGAAGACAGGCTGAGAAAGCTGAGGCTGCTCAGCCTGGAGAAGAGAAGCTGTGTGGAGACCTCAGAGAAGCTCCCAGTATCTGAAGGGAGTCTACAAGGATGCCAGAGAGGGACCCTTTATTAGGCACTTAGCAACAGGACAAGGAGGAATGGGTACAAACTTAAAAAGGGGAAGTTTAGGCTAGATATAAGGGAGAACTTTACTGTGAGGGAGGTGAGGCACTGGAACAGGTCGCCCAAGGATGTTGTGAATGATCCATTCCTGGCAGTGCTCAAGGCCAGGTTGGACGGGGTCTTGGGTGACATGGTTTAGCGTGTGGTGTCCCTGTCCATGGCACGGGGGTTGGAACTAAATGATCTTAAGGTCCTTTCCAACCCTATCGTTCTATGATTCTATGACTAATAAGTAAAATATTTTTTGTTTTGTGTCACACAAAACTGATCTTGAAACAGTTTCCAGATTGATGCCACTGACCTGCACCTACAAAGAAGATACAGATTTTGACACCACTGCAATACTGAGTAAATTCTTTCAAAGGAGAGATAAAATACTTTGCTGAAAGTCACAGTTTGTCAGTATCATATAATTAATGTTGCTTTTCCTTATTTCATCAAAGTATTTAAAATAATGTGATAGCAAATGAATTGTTGTTGTTTGTTTGGCAGGTATCCAGCATTTAAATAGCAGGACGGCTGCTGTGCTCAGCACTGAACTGTCCCAGCACATTGTATTTGTACAATTTCATCTCCGTACTACACAATCAGGCAAGGGAATAACACAAAGTTTTTTAATATTCTGTCTTTACAACAAGCAAACAACCGAGAAGAGTGGATTTCAAATTTTGGCTGGGGATTAACATCCAAATGCTTTGAAAATTAGGGATATAATTATCTGAAGTCAATTACAATTTTCAATTACATATTTCCTAAGGCTTTATATTAAGCAATGTTGGGCACCCCGTGCTTGTAACTCCTCTCAGTCCTTTGCATCATCTACCAACAAAGAAACACCGCAATCAAGCCACTCAAAAAGCACGTGGGGTCATCTTGGGGCTTCTGGCCACCCAAAGCTTTTGCTATGCTGGTGATAGGAATGGAAAGCTGAGGACCAAGATATATTTTTTTCACTCCTGGATCTGTTTATTTTAAGGTTTAATTACAATACAAAATAAATTCACTGATTAATAAAATGAGTGTGTCTGCATGTGCCTTTCTCAAATTTTTACACAGTTTACACGTAATAAAGAAGTGGTAATCAATTAAGTGGTATTGAATGTAATCACAAGCCCATAAATGCTTCTTACCGTATTGAGTTATGGCTTTGCATACTAATGGCTCATATTCATTTGAATTTTTTCCTGGAAGTTTCCTGTGCAACATGGTAATTACATAAATTGCAGCATTCTTTTTTGGTGGCTATGGGAAGAAAAAAGTAGTTATGAATTTTAAAAGAATCATAGCCTCCTTGTTTTTAAGAGAGTTTTCTATCTGTACACCCATGCACCACATGTTGAAAGGGAGCACTTCTGGCAAGTATCTGCCATTTGCATGACTGGAGAAGTCAGTTCCAATATGTTCTGGAATTGGATGAGCCAACAATAAAGACAGACTGCCAAAGGAAAGGTGACAGTGGCTGTGGAGAAGATCCTCAGGTAAAGCATTAAGTCCATTTAGGACATTGTGTTTTAAGAGAACTGCAAATTTATTTTTGAAGAAATGGAGACTGCATATTACTGGAGAAAGAGAAACTGGAAGCATGTTGAAGACATACAGGAAACGTCCTATGAGAGAAGATTCTTCACTTTTAAGAAGAAAACAAAAAGGATGGATAGTTGCATGTTAGTGAAGCACAGCTTGAGTAATGCCAATCACAAGAGTACCTTAGGAAGCTAAAAGAACATTTTTTGGAGAGGAACTCTATTTTATCCTGCCATTAAATGAGAGGAAGCAACAGGGTGATTTCTTCAGTGGTCTTGCAGGCAATTCTGTGATTCTTTAAAAAGTAGAGGAAAGGGCAAATCTGAAACCAAAAGAAGACTTAAAGTATTTCTTCTGGGGCTTTAAGTTACACAAAAGCCAATGAAATTTCATTCCTAGATTACATAAACCATAATTTCCCATGTATTTGTTACATGGCTACAAATAGCAAAAAAGGATTTAAATTATGCATGGCTATAAGGATTGCCACATTTCTCAAGGAAGTTACCAAATACCCTTAGCACACCTCATAAATGTCTATATATACTAATGACCAAAGTCATTGTTAGTATTATTTCTCATATTCCCTCATATAACCTCACCACAATCCAGTTTTAGAATATAAAACGTGCTGGATAAAATAAGAGTTTTCATCAGTTACATACTACCAGCTAACAAAGCAGAAAATAGAAAAAATGGCCACTTCTATTTCATATTGCTTAATATCCATCACTTCAATGGAAATGAGATAAAGTAGATAACGGTAATAAGAATAGTACTAAGAGCACATACATATATTACATATTTCTCAGAGGTACCATTGTTGTACCATTTACATTGTTAATATTAAAATGTCTCAAGCAGCACAAGCCAGTGTAACCAAAGCTATAAATATTGCCTTTAATATAAGAGTTGAATGAGCTTTTAACCTTGAATTTGATACAATGTTGAAAATAACTTTTATACTTAGATGACCTAGCTCCTGTGAATAGCTGAGTACTTTTTCTCCCAAATAAATCTTTCTCCAAAGTAAAACTTCCTTGAACTACTCTTAGCTGTAATAATCTATTGCACATTAAGTGATCATAGACCTTTTCTGTACTTCTTGTAAGTGTAACTCAGAGGCAGAAATGTCAATTTAGACGAAGCTTTTGTAAGTAATATTGAATACAAATAAACACTTCAAGAAATGTTCCATATTAGGGTTATTTCATTAAAGAAAAGTGTTCAGGAAGGTTATCTACGAATTCAAATACCGTGAGCCCAAGTAGAAATATAATTTAAAATGGTTTTGGATCAGAACACTTTACAAAAAAGGAAAAAAAAAAGGGAGGGGGAAGACAAAAGGAGGAAGCTTTGATTTTTCAAGATGACCAACACTTGGACCATAGAAAGATTCAGGTTGAAGAGCCCTCAGGAAGTCGCTAGTCCAACCTCCTGCTGAAAGAAGGGTTAGCTATGACAGATTAGATCAGTCTTCCCAGGGCTTCCTCCACTTCATCCTATGCATTCATAACCTAATGGGTTAAACGCTCAGGATGGGAATTAGAGAAGCACAAACGCATATAAACTCAGAGTGTAGTTCTGTGCAATTAAGTCTGTGAAGAAGTGCATCATCATTGTGCTCATCAAAAGGCAACATTGTCAGGAATAAAGCAGAAATGGGAAGTCTGAGCACAAAACAGTAACAACAGGGTTAGGAAGAATGTGATCACTGGATCCTATCTGCA
This sequence comes from Psittacus erithacus, assembly GCA_009867235.2. Taxonomy (NCBI): domain Eukaryota; kingdom Metazoa; phylum Chordata; class Aves; order Psittaciformes; family Psittacidae; genus Psittacus; species Psittacus erithacus. The sequence goes on along the minus strand of WYDI02002804.1, from coordinate 17,928 downwards.
GGGTGATGCAATATAACCAAGGAAGAAATGGCAGGGCAGAGCTTGGGCAAGGGAGAAAGAGAAAAATCAGTGCAGGAGAGAAATGAACTCATTGTGAAATGCTACAAGCAGGAATAGAGCATGTGCTATCATCTGACCCAGGCTGCTGGCCTAACTACTTTAATGAAAAGATGGCTGACATGGGATACTTTTAATTTGCATTTAACTAAACTATTTTTTTAAGCATAATATACCTTGATTTAATGTAGAAGAGACTAAGCAGATACTACCATGAGATATCAATGCTGGCAGTCATGAAATTTGATCGTGAAACAAAATTGAACAGAATCCTCAATACAAATTTGAATGACTACCACTGTGAAGAACTGGATATCTGTGAGGTTTAAATACAAGATGCAGGTTGGAAAGTCAGAGTATTAAGCTCAGCCTCTTACACTAGGTACTATTGGCAAGAATTTGTTGTAAGTCAAATAAACATATGGTGCAAATGGTAATGGAGGGAAGACCTATTACTGTAAATAAGTATAATCTACTGGTATAATGTGCCTGTGAATAAAGCAAATGTAATACTAGGAGTGTTGGGCAAGTGGAGATAGGAAATACTAAAGGTGCTGGGGAAAGAAGTGTTGAGTGGAACACTGTGCACTTCTTGTCATATATGTTCAAGAACAAGGAATTTAAATGAGCAAAACAGAAGAAAAAGTAGTTGAGAGCTGCTGAAAGAAAGCTAAAAAAGCTGGGATTGTTTAGTTTTAACAAAAGGAAGGCTGCAAGGGGACGTTGTAGGCCTGCCCTGTTGGAAGGTATGAAATGAAACTGTAATGAGTAAGATTTATTTAAGATGAAGGACGATGTTGGCAGAAAATTAATCAGGTATAAATTTGCTATGAAGAAATACAATCAAAAATAAAATGTTTCTGACAAACAAGACTGGGGTTCTGAAACAGCCCTTCAGGAAGTGCTGGGGCAAAAGTAACCCTTAATTTTAATGAGAATCTTCATGGATTCACACGCAGGATTAAAAGACACACCTGCAGAAGTGGGAGTCTGGTCCTAAGAAATGTAAGAGGCTGTTTTTTGGCTTGTACTTCTTCTTCCGCAAATTCATACATAGGCATTTTTATCAGTGTGTTGCCTTCTCTCCGTATGCTGAGACACAAGCTCCTATCTCCGTGGTGCAAAAGGAAGAATAGAAAGTCAGTTACAGGTGCTGTTTTAGTTTGCATAAAATGTTACGATGGAGTGATACAGCAACCAGAAAAAAACCCCAAAACCCTCAACTTCAGATCTTCCAAGAATGACATTAAAAAGTTAAGCAGTGCTTAGTCTTCTTTAAGATGTCATTTTTGTTCAGTATAACTGTTAGACACTTAATGCAGATAGATGGGCTAAGCAGACTCTGAGAAGACAAAATTTCCTCTTTTACATCCAATCTGAAAGCTTTTAAAATCTCTTTGTCAGGAACAATACGACTGCATATCAATTACATTCCCTTACTACTGCAGAACTTATAATAAGGGAACATCATGGGGAAGAAAAGACACATTTTGATAACTCTGACAGCAAAATGAAACACTGTCAATCTAATTGGCTGGAATGCTGGGACTGTTCATTAACCCCACTTTGCTCATTAAAGTTCTCATTCAATTAAAATCACAGCCGGGATACGCCTGTGTGGTACCACACCGTCGTGCTGACAGCAAGTTCATTTCTGGTGTGTTGCTGCTGACCTCATGAAGAATGGGCTCTGGGACTGCAAAGATGATAATACAGATCAACTAACGAAATACAAACTGCTACCTCTATCCTTGACACGAAGGATGTGCGGTGCCTATATGTAAGAAACAAATGAGATGTTTTCCTGTTATTTTCAATGTACAATCTGAGATTTTATACAGATCTTCTTTAAGTATAGGATTTATATAGGTAAAACTTTGAAAATGAAAGTTCGGAAATTTCACATTCTTCTATTATTTTCTCTGTTAGTTTTCTTTCACAAGTTAGAGAACAGATACAGCTCATAATTTAGCCTGGAGTTCTCAAAAGAACAACAAAACAGTTTCATCGACAACAATATATATTTATCAACATACTGAAAGGAGAATAATGGAACCATCCTCCATATGTATCTACAAGAACAATCAAACATCCCCAGGTAAGAGGCATCATTTCCCAAAGATACATTCTATATATTAGAAAAATTACAATTCTCCTCACCGTCTCCATTTAGCTCATAGTTTTCATAAGGCCTCTAATAAACAGCAAGTATGCTAGATATCTCCAAAGAACAAACTGGTGGCTTTATTCTCAGTTCACAATACTGCCTAAGCAAAAGCAAAAAGAAAACAAATGCTAGGCATGCAGGGAAGATGGGAGCAACTCCATTAAAGCCAATAGTTATACATAAAAATACATGAAGCTAGAGAAAGAATAACAAATGTCTTTAGATAATATATGAGAATCACAGTATGAACCCTCAGCAGAGATACATCTACAAAGAAAAGTTAGTCAGGAGAACCAATTTTTAACTCGCCATTTCAAGCTAAATGGGGAAAGAATAAAAATATAATAGCATCAGCATTGTCTGAAGAAATCCTTTGTGCCTGAATAGTATGTACAGAACAATTGTAAAGCTGAAAGTATGGAAATCAGCATCACAATTGATTGCATCTATTGCTTTCAGTTGTGAACAGAGGTTGTTATTTAGCAGGACTGTTAATTTGGCATCTTCAGTGACCAATGCACTGCTTAAAAAAACAGGTCTTTTTAGCCAAAGCGTTTGCATTCTTTTCAAAAGCTTTAAAAAAGGATATTTTTTCATGGTTTAACAAAGTTTGAAGTATCTTCAGTTTTCACTCCTGGACCAACTGAAGTAGTTAGAAAGAGGAATTTGATTTCTTTTATCCAAACTTTATAACAACTTCACTTTAAAGAGATGGCTTACAGAGATAATATAAACTTGTAAGCAATTAGGATTAGTGTCCTGGTCTGCAGGGCTGATATGAACAGCAAGCATGTTGATAAAGCAGACAACAGTGACACTTCTTTTGACATACCCTTCCACTTTCCTAGGAATGCAAAAGAAGCCCATGGAGTTTATTCATTGGAAAATCACTGTGATTTTCAGGAAAACTGGGCTGAAGGAAGGGATCTACAAGGACACAGCAAACAGGGAGACTGAGTTCCAAACTTCTTCATTAAATGCTGCACTTGAGTCTTCATTAAATGCCTTTTGAGTCTTATCCATATCTCTGTTTAAAGAGGTACAATATTCTAGCTTAGCATTTAGTGTTCTTAAGGAAAAAAAAAACAAACAAAAATGAGAAGCAGCAAAGCTGGGTGGATTAGAAAGGTTCTGGCACATCTTGACATGTTTCCACCTGACAAGAGGTAGTTCTCAAACAGCTCTTGCCAACTCAGCATCTTCTCAATCTTATACCCTCATCTTGGCAGACAGTGGGACTTTTCTAACTAGGCAGGCGCCTCCAACACAGTTATGAGATGTCTAGCTAGCTGTCTAAGATCTCTTCGCAGTCACTAAGAGGAAACCTAAACTTTTAGTTCACAATACTTGGTTCTCTAAAGTATCTCTAAAAGAAGCAATGAGACTATTTATCTCCTTAAGAAAACTTATTTTCTTCTTTGCCCAAAGAGTGAGCCTAAGGAGAGAATGATTTCAGGGAGATGGGTCTCGCCCAGAAAGGCTTGTAGAGGTGCGCCTTTGTAAATATACGGAGGCTGTTTTTTCTGTTCCATTTTCTTGCCAAAAACAGTGGATATCATTGATGAAAATCACTCTAATATGACTATATGCGATTCCTGGATGAGTTTGTTCATGTGGCTATAGCAGTGGTCTGTTTCTCCAAGAAAGGAGGGAAGAACATTCATACTGATCATCTCCACTGCTCTTCCATGATGTACTTGGGTTTCTGTGCTAGGACAGACTCATGAGAAGCATAGTCTTCACCAGTATTAGTGAAGAGCTTCAAACATTAGGGAGAAGAAGAACATTTTTACCACCATGACAGAACTGCCACATACTACAAAGAATTAATATAATGATAAAATGAATTTTCTTTTTAGGTACCAAAAGATTTTCAATCTCCAAATTCTAATCAGTCTCTTCAAGAAACAAAGAGCTATGTAAAACATGTTTTAACATAACTATTTCCTGATTTTGCTCCAGAAACATGATTTGACCTAATACCTGGACATCTCTCTTTTTTATATAATTGTTTCCAAGGTCTTTCCCTTGATGACTAGTAATCTGCATTCAAATGATTCTTCACCCTTTGTCAAGCAGCGCCACTGAGATGCTAAAAATGTCAGACCCCATAAAACCAAAGCCTTAGAGCAATAAAAAATCATTTTGCTGGAGAAAAGCTAATTTAGCAGTGTTCTGCATTGTCTCTTCTCTCCAGTTTCCAAGCGACTACCCTGTGTATTAGCCCTGGTTTCTTCTCTCCTCTCAATCTACCTGCTCTACCTTCTTCCTTTGCCAAATCAGTTACATTAAGTTGACCAGTAAAAGGCATGTTCTCCACTGGTAAATCACTGCAGCAGTGGATCAGTTTCACCAGATTACTCTATGCAATGTTTGCAGAAGTACAATCAAAGGAACTGCCAGTTCTGACATTTGCCTTTGAATGATGCTGTACAAGTTGTATCCCATTTCAGTTTTCCACCTAAAATTGGGTTATTAATACTCAATCTTTAATAAAGTAACTTGAAGTCTACAGTCATCATTGACCCCTCAGATTTTCAAATTTATTGTGGTCCCACTCTTAATTCTAAGTTTGTTGGCACAGTAGGAGATAGTTAAGCAGGTTTGGTAGCATGCTGACTTATAGTTGTATTGTTCTCAGTCTCCAAGACCCAAGAAACTCAAGGAGTGGTGAACCCAATCGGTTTAACTTTCACAAATACATTCAAGCTTTATGGTGCTGCAGACGCTCATCAAATAGTTGCTTTTAAGCAAGATTTTCTTTAAATAATACATATAACAATCAATAAAATGTCATCTCTTGCTGCATATTTTACACAGCTCTCACCTAGAAGTTCAAAATACTCAATAGATTCATAATGAATTTCACTGTCCCCAGCTGCCCATGAGTTTTACATCCTTTCACACCTAATCCTCATCATCTGCACATTCAAGATTAGACATGACCCGTGGTGGACCTTGCAGCATACGAACAGCCAGCACAGTGGTTCTGACAAATTGCCCTCATCAGTGAAACCACATCCCATGCACATAGAATTACTTTATAGTGTTAGAGACTCAGTTGAGTCAGAAAAATACATCAATATTACTTTGTAATTATTCAGCACCTGGGAGAACACTACTTCTAAATTACTCATAAATTGTTAGCATATAGATATTACATGTTTTCAGGCATTTTATATGTTTAGAACTACATTTTAGTGTCTGTTTATCACTGTGTTAACACAAGGACTGCCTTTTTAAAACTAGATTTAGAATTTAAAATAGGCATTTGATTGTTGAAAACAATCTGAGTACAAAGTGTAGAGAAATACCTTTTAAAGGTCAATTCTAAAATGATCATTATGGTTTTGGCCTTTTACTTTTCTTTGCAATTATTTGATATCTTAGTCCTACAGTTATTTGCACAGAAAAAATATACAATGCATTTAGACAAGTCTAAATACTTAAGACAGCAGGGACCGTATAAATCACCTTTCACATCATTCAAAGATGCTTCTACAGCTTTCATTAATATTGCAAAGTTTGCAGCAATATTCTTGGCTGCAGTGCCTCGGAAGTCATTATTATCTCTGGCTGCAAAATCAAACAAGAAGCTGACATATCAGCTAGCTCATTAAATGCTGTCTCCTTTGTTGTTTTGGGGCTTTCTTTAAATTATTTTTCTAAGCAAATAGTTCTATAGTTCTTTTTCATGTGAAGGTTAAAGCCTGAAGTATGCAGGCCAGAATTACTGCTCATTTCATCTATATGACAGTCTGTCCTGGGTCCAACAGTCCAATTATGGTCTTTTGGATTTAGAAATTTAAGAAACAGAAACCCAAGGTTACCAAATTGGCGTGTTTGGTTTTCTTATTGAACATGCACGATTCAACTGAAGAGCACAGGAAGTAATGGTGAAACTGCTCCAAATCAAGTGACATAAATTTAGATCATCATCACAGTGCCACTGCACCTGACTATGACAGCATTCTTTTAAATCTACAATATCAGTAGATCCCATACCCCAAATACTTTGGCCTGGCAGAACAGTTTTACTTGCTGGTCTGCACACAGGACCAAATTCATTCCAATGGCCACAGAATTATAGAATGGTTTGGGTTAGAAAAGACCTTAATATCACCCAGTTCCATTCCCCTGCCACAGGCAGGGACACCTTCCACTAGAGCAGCTTGCTCCAAGCCCCTGTGTCCAACCTGGCCTTGAACAC
>WYDI02002804.1:0-11394 GCA_009867235.2 Psittacus erithacus | reverse complement strand
CACTGCCAGGGATCGGGCAGCCACAGTTTCTCTGGGCACCCTGTGCCAGCGCCTCAGCACCCTCATAGTAAAAAATTTCTTCCTTACATCCAACCTAAATCTCCCCTGCCACATGAAGCCAGAGTAGAAAGTGCTTGAGGCCAGTCCATGGTTAATGCACAGCTATTTTCAATCCTCAGATCCATTATCAGCACTTGTATCTGGGAACTGAAGAGACTCCTACATCCTACTGTTTGGATAAATCTTTAAGTATTCTGGGTGGTCTCTTTTATTACCACTTCAATAGAGTCCAAGGTACACCTGACTGGAGAGTTAAAACAAAGTCTGTGTCTTAAGAACAAGCTACTGTTTAAACAAGAAATAAAATAATGATAAAGCATTGGAGGTGGTCTCAGCCATGATGTAAAACTAGTGATATTTTTAATTTAATGCAAAAAATCTCTTCTGTAATACTGATTTTGTCCTGCATTTTCCTTGTTATTTGCAAAATAGTGAATAGTTTTAAATAAGAAAGAAAAGAAAGCTGTAACTTCTGCCCTGGAAAAACATCTCTATTCACTCAAGAGCAATAAGCAGGTTCTCATCTATTGAAGTAGAAGAATAATAGACATTAATGATGGCACTTTTGCTAATTTCATAACCCTTTCTCCCAGGTGAGTGAAACAGGCTTTATTCAGTGATCCTCAATGAATTTACATTTGAACACCATAAAGTAGCATCAAGGCAATAGTATCACACAGCATATCTAAACAGTGAAAATACATGCGTTTTTGCTAGCTGCAGCAGATAATAGATTAGCTATATTTGCACTTCTCAGTAGCAATTGTTCTTTAACACAACAAAAGCTTTTAGAAAGAATATTTCCTAAGAGGCAGTGAAACCATATAGCTTAGGGAAATGTACAATGCAAAGCCTGCAATAACATATCCTATAATTCTGCTTTACTGCCTTCAGTGAGTTTTCCATGGATTTCCTCATCCCTAATTTTAGAAAACAATTGCCTCACTTATCAGTTTCTCGAACATAAAAGAGTCATTCCTAGGAAGGTGAAAACACAGATGTCAACCCTCCTGCCATGTACTAGACAGAGTTATTCTCTCTTAAAAGGAACTATTAAATAGCAATGAGCATTGGCACAAAATTCCTTGTTCATAGATCTGAAATTTAATAGGAGTTGATGTTACAAATGAGAGTTTTATTATTCTGTGACCTACATAGAATAGGTCAATTTACGATCTCATCCAATGTCAATGTGCATTTGTTCAACACACATAGTACAACATTCAAGTTAAGATACCTGAAATTGTACTGCACCACTCACATCCCAGCTGAGCAAAACTTTCTTTCAGCTCCAGCCCTGGATTTCTGTAAGTCAGGTTAGAAATTCATTCATGAAATGTATCTGTAATTAGGAAGACAGTGCCACTGTTTTCATACAAGTACTGGTCTGTGGAATGCCAAGGAATGGTTCTTGAGACATCAAGAAGTAATACGTTGGCATAACTATTTCTTCAGTGACTTCCCAAGGATATTGGGAAGACAGGGAAGAGAAAGGAACCTGGAAATAGGATAAGAAAGGAGAAAAGGACAATCTGATGGCTGAAGCAAGCAGTACCAGAGAGGCTGGCTAACAGAGATGGAAATTGGCAGCTCGTATGAAGTGAATGAGACAGGCTTTCTGCTGGGATGTCAGCATATGACAATGTAATTAAATATTTACCATAATTAGTAGTCACAAGGGAGTGTCCATATATAAAACTCATATTTCCTTCTGACTGCTTGGCCATCAAACCCTAACATGCTCTTTTAACAACAGGATGTGTGCGTGTGTGCATTAAACGTAATTATACACACACACACTTCACACCATGTGCCAGTTTTCATGTGGTGATATTAACAGTCTTTAAAAATTAATTAAGCCTAATAAGACACTCATAATTAGACTGCTAAGGTTTATTATTTCTGGTTTGCTATTGGGAAAGAGACCCGGTGAGATTAAGTGCCTTATTTAAGTAAGTGAATCTCTAAATTATGATGGAAACACAGTCCAAGGGCCCTGATTCCCAACCAAACGACTATTTAAATTTTCAAGGCTCTGTGCTTGTCTGTGTTTAGCTTTGAATGTGTCCTTTACCACATGAAAAATTGCTTCTACAGTTGGATATTAACAGTAATAGTTGAGAACCTTTTCCTTAAAACAATTAAATCAATCCAACACCTTTCTGAACTCCTCCTCATGCTCTTAATTCTGTGTGTTTGCTTTCAGATGACTTTCAGCAACACGTAGTCCATTTATGTTCACCTCTGTGAGATGTGGGTACAGTGCCCTTATGAAGCCACTGCTCTAAATTAATCGAAATGTTTTTGCCGATTGACAAATAGATTAGATAAATTACAGTTTCTTCCATCCAGCTGTCTGATCAATTTAGACAGGAGTGCATACAGGTATTGAGGCATCAACCGGTTATTTTTAAACCTTCAAATATACGGGACTTGTTAAACAGCAGTGAGATTTTAGGAAACATTTCTTCTTGTAGATCACAAATAAACACTAGTTAAAGTTCTGAAACACAACCTTGAGGTGACCATCATTTTCACAGGCTATTGCTAACAACCACAGATTAGAATGTGGAGAGAAACGTGTATTTTTAACAAAAGCTGTAGGTAGTGCAAGTTGCAAGAGCATGGAAGAACTGAAAGATCATTAGTCTAACCCAAAGCTGTTGTTTCTTTATTCCTAATGAAAAGAAACCATATAACAACCTAAAGTCAAACCCATTAGTAAAAGTAATGACCTACTGTCCCCTCAAATCACATATTTTCTTACTCTCTTTTTAATTGCAAAATCACTGAACAACTGTGATTTCACATCATCTGCATCAAGTTCCTTATAAAACTTCCACGTGTGTGTGATCTCTAGCCAGTCCTCGTGATGGAGACTGTCAGAGAACACGTTAACTCACCTTTGCGTTTGAAAACTTAAAGGAAAACCAGACAGTTGTCTTTTTAGGCTTGAAATCCCTCGTTACTGATCCATGGAACATTAGCGTATTTTATGGCTTGTTTGTTCCGTAAAAATAGCACCCACATTGTGCAAAAGTGCCATTTTTTTTTTTAAGAAGCAAGAAATCACAAAACAAAACAAGACAAGCCTCAGTGGGAATTAGGTTCTGCTGGTGCCCTTGGAAAAGGTCAAGACTGTCAACGTCCACTTTAGAAAACCAAAGAAAGTGATGCCTCAACAGCCCCATTACACTGCTCTTGGCCAGTCCTGGGCACCAAGAAGTCCCTACAAAGGATACAGAAAAGTCTCTGCTTTTTTGGGAATCTGCTTTGCTATCTTTATCTTTTGCTGCAATTTGATGAAGTTGTTCTGGTTTTCTTTCCCTCACCTATACAATCTTCCCAGTGCATAAACCTGTCCTGGCCCTTCATGTTGCTTTTCTAGGTTCCCCTGCCTTCTAGCAGGTGGGTGACAGCTCAGTGACTCACTCGTATCAGTATTTCTTGCACAGAGACCCAATATGATAAAACATAGAACCAACACCTGTATCAGTCCCTCCAGAAAGAGAAACCTGAATTTGTACACCAAGCAAGATACATCAGCAAACATTTTGTTTTTTTCCATTTAGTATAACTAGTGCTGTTCTTTCCTGCTGCCAAAGCTGTAGGCACTCCATAACTACTTTGTTGCTCTCTTCTTGCCAATATATTTTCCATTGTGACTTACTGCTCTCCTGCAAGTGCTCTCAAAACAGCCTGGCTGGAGATGCAAACACAAAGAAACTTCAGAACAACCTCCACTAGCAGTACTGGGAAACAGAGTAATTTTGACGAAGTGCAAGTAAAGCATCACCTTCTCAAACAAAACAGATAATGAGCTCGGAATGAGCCTCCAAGCTACTTGAACTGAAAAAGATGAAAGCTGGCCAAGCACGGGTTAGTTATTGCAAAGTGTTCAAAATCTGTCAGTCACACAGGAACCTTTTGACAGATGATACCTTTTTCAACTCCTAAAAACGAGAGATACAAGGAAAATATCATGAAAGGAAGATTTTGTTTACTCAGCTCTCCAACATGTGAGATATAAAGGAGTGCCCTGAAGTCCTCCAGTTTCTCTGCTGATCTACAGAGTCCTCCAGAAAGGCTCCAAAATCATCTGCAGACATTAAGACTTATTAACTACTCGCTCCCTAGATGCATGCACAATTTCCAGCCCCAGAAGAGGGAAGCAGGATAACTGGCAGGCAAACACATGAGAATAGACAATTACTGAACTCTAAAACTACCAAAGTTGGCCCAGAAGGAAGTAAACTTTTAAAACAAAGAAAATAATAATTAAAAAATATCTGCTAATGGTTATGCTCCATTCTTCATAATGGGCCACTTAAAAATGAAGAAAGGATTTATTCCTGGAAGATATCCTCTACTACAAATAGTGTGCTGGACTGACACTGGATGGATGGATGGTGTCTCCCAAAGCTGCTCTATCATCCTCCTCCTCAGATGGATAGGAGAGAAAACAAGCCCATGGGTCAAGATAAAGACAGTGAGATATCACTCACCAGTTACCATCATGGGCTAAAAAGACCCCATTTGGGGAAATTAATTACCAATCAAATCAGAGCAGGATAATGAAAACTAAACCCAAATCTTTGGAGTTGTTTCTCTGACATACTCCCACTCCTCCCTTTAGCTTAAATTGCTCCTGTGCAACAACTTTTCCCCTTCTAAAATACATTATGCCAGAGGCAGGTATGCTTTGGAACTGGCTAGCATTAGCTCTATTGGACATGGGGGAAGCTTCTAGCAGCTTCTCACAGAAGCCACCCCTGTAGTCCCCCCACTACTAAAACCTTGCTATGCAAACCCAGTATAAATAGGAATTTAATGAGGGAAATTCTTTGCTCTGTGTTATGCAGAGGTCGAAACAGATGATCAAAAAGATCCTTGATACACTAGCTGTAAATCTGTGCCTGTCTTTCACTAGGAATTAATTTATGTGCTTCTGAATGAGGATGAGAATGAAAGATTCTTCACTAAGGTAGAATGCATTAAAATCTTGGGAAATTGTACTTATGCTTCAATTGCAGTCTATAGCAATGACAGCAAAGTATCCTTTGTTCCTGTTGTCCTTAAGAAAATACATTGTGCAAAGGCTATCATTAGTTTACTATTATTCATTGCCAAGCAAAGTGAAAGTAGCCTAAATCTGGAAATATCATTTCAATCTCTTCATAAATCCTTACCTATTGAAATAGTGAAGGGTAAAATGATCTTTAAGCTCACATGATATTAAATGGTATACTAAGCAGCGCAGTTATAAGGCATACAAAACCATAGAAGATTACTGGAACCTAATTATAGACTTAATATATGGTGACTTATCTGATGATTGTAAGTTGTACAGTATCTGCTGTCTGTTGAACTTGTGTGCAAGATAATATGGACTCCACATTTCTGCTGCATGCACACTCCCAACACACACAAAAATACATTTCTTTTAGAAGTTACATGTGAATATTTTTTCTTAATAATATAGTGCTGGTACTGTCTTGAAGCTTTTTTTCCACCTATGTCACCTGGGGTACTACTGCTTTTTGGGTTGTTTTCATCTGTGCAGTTCTCAGCGCTGATTTCTGGTACCTTATACTTACCCCTCTAGAGTAGTTGTCAAAGATTTATACAGTCTTATAGTGAAAAAGCCAGACCTAACAACATCTTTGTTCTGTTCTTGCTAAGAAGCTTAGTTCTGGGCAACAGTCTGAGTATTGATAATTCTTTTTCCCATACTTGAAACAAAAAGCTGTCAGAGCTCAAGATTTACAAAGAATGTGCGTGACATTCTTCTCACCCATCTCTCTCTCCCTCTTTTATTCTCCTTATTTTCCTTTTTCTAACTTAGCCAACTAACCATCGACATTTCTCTTGTATATCCACCCTCTTTTCCTTCTCTCTGCCTTTACTTACTCTAGTAATCCCTTTTCACCCAGCCTGCAAGTGTTTGCACGTGCAGAGACCAAACCTCTTATTTATCAAGAACATAGAATGAGGAAAAAAGGTAAGAGAGGGAGAAAAAGACCCCAAAACCTTACACTTGAAATATAATATTTTGAAGCTGAATAATGAAGCTTACACCGAGACCAAAAGCATTGTGAGTAACAGAACTAGAGATCCTCCTTTAGAAGAGTTAATATTGGAAATTAAACCCTTCAACTTCCCAACCAAATAAACAAACAAAAGACCCTACAAGACTGAACTTTGATTGTGGACTGAAATAGAGTAGAAAAATATAATGCAGAGGGAAGATTTAAATGCTGTCAGATCTTCAAACCAACCCTTCATTTCAGGATCTAGGGCTTTGACACACCCTGTCTGAAAAGTCAGTTTACACTGGCATATCCTTCTTTCTCTCCCAGTTTATAGCTATGAATCACCTGTTCTGCTGCTCCTGGGCGCAAGATGCTGTTAACAATGTGACATTCCTCCCACTGTGCACTAACCACATTCCAGCTTTTGCTCCCACCGATTGCAAAAGGGGCATAAGGATCTCATTGTTAACATATTTATTACAGTATCACAATGCATGGCTACATTCCTGCCTTGGTGGCTAGCAGCATCTATCTAGCAATAAAAATCAATAAGGAACTCTGGGTATAGAACATGAAAAGTTGGGATAGGCAATTTATATCCCCTAAAATACAGAACTGCCTCCCAGTGGATTCATATTTATTGAGCATTAAGTGCCCATGTTGAAAAGGATAACAACACAGTTTTATCCTATATCACTTATAATCTGAAAGACAAGAGATACAAACATACACAATGTGATGGGAAATGACAACACTATAAATGTGTGATCAAATTATAATTGCAAATTCAGATGGTAAATTAAATTATATTGATGCTGATTAGTGTCCACGTCTTCTATCATAAACCTGCTGCCCTGAACAAGAGACCAGATCAAGACCAGGCTGGACGGGGCTTTGAGCAACCTGGTCTAGCGGAAAGTGTCCCTGCCCGTGGCAGGGGATTGGAAATGGATGAACGTTAAGGTTCTTTCCAACTCAGACCACTTTGATTCTATGATCCACTAAGTAATTTTAGTATATCTAATTCTTATTTACTTGTCTGCTTCTACCTGCTGGAGTTTTTAGTTAACTTCGTGGACATATGTCCGAATTCCTGCATTATGTGTTAAATAAATTCACATCAAACCTTTGCCTTGGTTTCCCTAGTATACCTGTCAGCAGCAACAACAGCTCATTTCCACTGCGCAGCTACGTTCACCCTCCAAAAGAGTGGTGAAGATACATGAAATAAATACACCTGAAGGTGTAAAAAAAGCTGTCTGAGAGGTACTGAAAAACAGATGGAAGAAGAAAAGCTTGACAGTTTGTTTTTTGCGGTCTCGTGGGGGGAAACATGTGAAGACAATCAAGAGAATACTGAAATTACCTTGTTAATAAAAAGAAAGGGAAATACGCATGTGAACCAGAAAGTTAACAGTGGTTGGTTTTGTCTTTTTATATCTCCAAATAATTCAACATTTGGGTGTCATATGGTCGTGAATCTTTATTTCTTTGCCAATTTCCCCCCTAAGTTCTAGTTAAAAGAGAGACTAAAACCAACCCTCATTCACTGATAAATATATGGAAACTTTATTAGTCACCAGAATAAGTGTGCTATAAATAGATACTAAATTAAATGCTAAAGCATAAAATAGAGCTAAATATCATCCTACTTTTATTTTCCCCTTCACACATCCTATATACATACATACTTCTTTTGGAGAGGGGTTATGCTTCTGAATTCTAATCCTCATCCAAACAAATATGGGGTTTTTTTCATGTAAAGCTCTGATTTAGAGCAAAAGTTACTCTCAGATCTATCATTCTGTGAGCTGATTCAGCAAACATCACGCCATTTCAGACAACAACAACTATCATGACCTAGAAGATAAATCTGTCTAAAAGGAAACATCACAGTATAGAGGGCATCAACTGAAGGAAAACAGTACACCATCCACATCCCTTTAAACTAACAGACCATCTGTAAGGAACATCATTTCTCACTGCTGGAGGCAGCTTCCCAAGCATGGAAGCAGCGGCCATCACACTGCAGACACCATGCTAATACTACAGCTTCAGATTTTGACATTAATGGGTTTTCTTTAATGTATGACAGAGCAAATGCCTCATTTCTTCCCATCTCTCAAAAAGATTTCAACTTTCTTTACTCAACCATGACGATGCCCACCATGTATGACTCCACTCTCACAGTTTTAAAGGGAACTGGAAATATTTCCACAGAGTGCATAAAGCAAAAGCTTATAGTTTGCAAGGAAAAGAAACCTCCAACTAATAAGAAAAACACCATTATTTATTTTCATGGGTAGGAAACTGAGGATCAGACATGACTTATCAAAGTCATGAAACTGAACATAAAGCAGGGCAAGTGGTAAGTTCGATCATTGTTGCTTCTATTTACAGAGTCATTAAATGGTTAGTGTTGGAAGGGACTTTAAAGCTCATCCAATTCCAATCCTCTGCAGGCAGAGACACCTTCCACTAGAGCAGGTTGCTCCAAGCTCTGTCCAACCTGGCCTTGGACACTGCCAGGGATGGGGCAGCCGCAGCTTCCCTGGGCAACCTGTGACAGCGCCTCAGCACCCTCCCAGGGAAGAGCTTCTGCCTAATATCTAATATCTAAATCTCTCCTCTGTCAGGTTAAAGGCATTCCCCCGTGTCCTGTCCCTATAAGCCCCTGTCAAAACCCCCCTCCAGCTTTCTTGTCTAGGTTTAGGTACTAGAAGATACAGCAAGTTCTACACAAATGTCACCAACCATTACCTCTCAGTGTTGCAGGCACATAACAGCTTATTCTACAGAGAGCTGGCAATAACCACGAATAAGAGGATATTAGGATATAATGCATGTTAGACATTTTAACCCATTCTCTTCCCAACATAACAGTTGGCTGGCAGTACCCCAAGGACTTCAAGAGACGCCAAGCCTGCTGGGCCAGGTACACTGGGCTTTGCCAGTCTATGCTGCCAGTAGGCACAAAGCGAAAGCAAATTAAAAGCTGATACCACCATGAGATCAGAATCCCCTTAATTACTGATTACAGGAGAGGGCCCTGCCTTGGCATGCACTCCTCCTACTCAATCCATGGTGCTCCCTTTCCTCTTCAAGAGCCATAGTCATGGGGTGCAGCAAAAAGATCTTCAGGTTACAGAATTTGGAAGAAGAGATTTACCTACCACATAAAAGACACAGTTTGCTTCTTTTCTTTCATTTACACTCATTAAAATAGAGATATTATTTACCTATGGTCTATCATCTCACAAGTAGAAATAAATGTGCTCCAGTGCATAAGTGCTATAGCTACAGCTCTTTCTCACGGTCCTTGTTGTGGCTTTATTTAGTCAAGAAATTTGCATGAAACTTTAAGAGGACGCATTATACACATGTACAGACTCTTAAATAGCCTTTTTTTTTTACACGCTGTTCCTGCTGTTGTTTAGCGAAATGATGGCATCTATCTACAAAAACAGCAATAGACAGTTGCAACTTTACTAAGAGGAAAAATGTGAATAAATGATCCTGAATGTAGAAAACAGTAGCAAAGATTCTTTAATTGCTGTTTGCACTGTGGCATGTGCTCCAAGCTACACCAAAAACAAAGGGCAGATCCCTACCAGATATTCATTAAGCGAATTTTCTTACACACAATAAGCTATTAAGGTAATAATGAAGACCCTATAAAAGCAATTTAAGACAACAGAAAAGATGCGTGCCACAGCCAAGCCCTTTACTGTAGTGCATTAAACTTGTTTTCCACTTCATGGGGTACCCACAATATTAAGTTTCTCTTTCAAAATGCACTTTAGAACAAGCCAGAGGATCTATCCTGACTTCAATCTCTCTCCATACTAAGATAGAAAAGGAAGAGCATGTGCTGCAGCACATTTTCTTCTTACAAAACAAATTGCTGGAAACTTCAGCGAGAAAATAGATTCCCCCAGCACTCAGTTAACCTCTTGGGCAAAACAGCATTTCTAAATATAGCTCCATGAATTTGCAGACAAGAAACAGGCAGTAATATTTAATGTTGCCTTTGAAATACACAAAAATATTTTATTGGGCCAGCATAGCTTTCGGCACCGGTAGTACCCAGTAAATCAGAAAGCAAAGATGAGACAAGGCTGGAATTAATTTACTTTAGCACCATAGATGGGCTTCAGCCCTTTACATGCAGAATGAACTTCAACTTCTTCCCATTCACACAAATAATTGCATTTCATTTTTCTTACACAGACTGTGGGAAGGGTTTTGTTGGTGGGTGCCTTTGTCCTTTTCTCTTCACATTTCTCTTGGCTCCCAGAGAGACAGTGATCATTATGAGAGACATCAGTAAGTACTTTTTCCCCAAATCAAACCATTATCGCATAAAATACATAATGCAGCTTTTATTTATAAGCCTTAATATGTGACGGTGTGAGATACAGTCAGAAGCTAAACATTTAACGTATCTTGCAGGATGTAAAGAAGCCAAGCTACAATCAAAAGGCTTCAGGTATTTTAGAAACATGCATTTCTGCATGGTTAAAGCCATTCACCCTTGTCCTGTCCCTACAGGCCCTTGTTCAGAGCCCCTCTCCAGGTTTCCTGCAGCCCCTTCAGGCACTGGAGCTGCTCTAAGGTCCCCCCTTCAGGAGCCTTCTCTTCTCCAGGCTGAACAGCCCCAACTTTCTCAGACTGTCTCTGCAGCAGAGCTGCTCCAGCCTTTTGAGCACTTCATGCCCTTCCTCTGGACTTGCTTCAAGAGGTCCATGTCTTTCCTGCAGTGAGGACTCCAGATCTGGATGCAGTGCTCCAGGTAGAGGAATTATAACACTCAGAGGTGTCATCATTTCATGCCATTTGGTCTGATAACATAGCCTGGTGCGATTGCACCAAGGACACCGTGACTCCCCACAAACACATATGTCGCCTCATGTAGAGGTTACAGATATGACCATGGTTTTATCTCCTTGCTTCCTGACTCTCTAACATTATTTTTTGTTTGTTTTTAAGAGGAGCAGACACAGCAAAATCCACATATCTGGAGTAGATCAAGGAGACATTCACGTGCAAAGCTGACCCAGTCCAAAACCAATACAATATACGGCTGAAGCCCCAGCATCTTTGACACTGCCTGCATGAATCCACATTTCTGCAGTGGCTCCCCCTGCGCTTCCTTTTCTGATTGAAAAAATAATTTAACCTTTCCTAACACGAGACTATCAATTGACGTTACAACTTTCAGGAAGGAGGCAAGTTATAGAATCATAGAATAGCTAAGGTTGGAAAAGACCTTAAAATCATCCAGTTCCAACACCCTACCATG
>WYDI02002803.1:0-24249 GCA_009867235.2 Psittacus erithacus | reverse complement strand
AGGCCAGGTTGGACACAGGGGCTTGGAGCAAGCTGCTCTAGTGGAAGGTGTCCCTGCCCGTGGCAGGGGTTGGAATTTCATGTTCTTGCTCCTGCAATCCCCACACACAAGGTCTGAGCTGGAAACCTCTCCATGCTTGGGCTTACAACGCAAGGACCGCTCAGCACATGACTGGCTTTTGGGTCACTAAAGCAGCAAACGATGGCATTTTAAAGCCTTTCTCCCTGAGAGGAAGTTGCAGATGCAATGCAGAGCTAATGACGGTGGCTGTGCCCCGCCGAGCCCGGGCTCTCCTGTGCCTGCCATCACCTCCATCTCCAATTAACACCCTGGCTGGATGGCCAGGCCAGGGTGTGTTTGCTAAGGCAGGAGGCAGCGGGGCAGGGATGGATTGGAGGAAGCACCGCCTGCTCCTCTCATTGCACAGAGCAGAAGAAAGGAGCAACCCTCTGTGTGTTTGATACGGGAACAGAGGCTCCTGTGCTGCCTCCTGCTCTCCTGTGTCTGGTGTCTTGAGAACCGAGCACTACAGGGGCAGTAATAAAGAGTTTGGCAGCTGCTGTTATTGATGCCTGGTGGGTTTTGGTACTCGGGATGAGCGATGGAGATGCCTGCACCAGTTGGGGCAGGAGGGCAGGATGCTGCTGCCCTGGCACTGCTGCTGCAGGAAAAGCAAAGTAATCAGAGCTGCAGCACCTCAGCCTCTGGCATCACCTTAGAGGGAGAATCACAGAATCATGGAATGGTTTGGGATGGAAAGGACCTAAAGATCATCCAGTTCCAAGCCCCAGAGCTGCAAGAGATTTGTTTCTGGCATGGCTTTCTGGCCATCCTACTGCCCTCCTGCCACTGCTTGCAGGCCCGCTTGCCAAAAGCAAGTGGTGCAACTGGTGTCCAGTGATCCCTGGGCACTGCTTCTCCTGCCAAGTCAGAGGATGATGACCCTCAGCAAACTGCAGTTGCTGCTTCAAGCCCTCCTCCTGCCCAGTGGATTTTGGTTTCCATAGTGGAAATACATTCTCACAACCCTGGTGCTGCCTTCCCTGCTTGCTGATCCTGCCTTGGAGACTGGGGTGCTGGACTGTATGCAGCACAGTCCGCACGACCCCCAGAGTCCCGTTTTGATGCTGGACCCAACCAATGCTGGGAAACGCGGCCGAATGCCAAGAACTAACCAAGAGAGTGGAATAAAACCTTCTCACTCTGCATCCTGACGGTGTATTTGTGAGATTGGATCCGAGCTCCTTTGTGCCCCTTTGTCAGGAATCCAGGGCAAACCCACAGTAAGCAGCTAACAATTTGGAAGAGCCATTCAGCCCCGGATTGCAGCGACCTCTCTGACAAAGCCTGCAGCAAAAGGCTCTGCTCAGCAAGTGCTGTGTGTGCTCGTGATGGCAGGAGCTCGTCTCTCCATCTGTGTCGGTGCGATTTGCGTTAACCCAGGGAAATGCCACAGGTTACATGCTCTGGGGCAAGGGGAATTGGCCGCACGTTCTGCCTCTGACCCGCTCCCAGCCCCTCTCAGAGCCGTGTGAAATCTGCAGCCGGTAGCTCTTGGCTCAAAGGCATCATATGGGAAGATGCAGGAGTGTAACTTTGTGCCGCTTAAAATCCCATCACAGGAGCTCGGACATGACAGGAGCAGCCCCATCGGAAAGCTGCCGACAGCTCAAGGTGTGGGGCTGAGAGGGAAACCTCTGCTTAGAGATTCAGGGCAGGCAGAGGAAACTGGGTGCCCTGGGCTAACAGGGCTGGGGGGAGAGCCAGCAGTGGCTGGCTGCCTTCTGGGCAATGCTGTGCTCAGCCTCTTAGGAGAGGAGAGGATGTCAACCCAGCTTTGTGTTGAGATACAGTCACTAATGGGAGGTGCTGCAGCTGAGCTCAGGGCCACTGGTCACCACCTCACTGTGGCCAGTCATTGGTTTCCAGTGTCTCAGTGTGCTTCCCTTAGTCCCACCATGCTCATGAGGAGCATGGGGGCTCATCTCAGACAGGCACCTTTGAGATGGAAGGCATGTGGGGTTCAGGTTAGGAGGATCCACTCCTGGATCCTCCTCTTTCAGACCAGTGCCAATGATCAGAGGTGGTCTGCCCTGGAATCTGGCTGGCTCTGCTGCAGCTTCCCAGGGATGGTCCCAGGGTCTCCAGAGCCCTTCCTTGGGGCTCAGCTACCTCTGGGGCAGCAGAATGTTGAGTCCAATCTGTCTGGAAGGTGCTGGAAGGAAGCACAGCATGGAAAAAGCCAGCGTTTGGGGGACCAGACCTGCTTGTGTGGGACTGATCCTGGCCCTGCATACAGCTCAGAGGGCTGCGAACATCACATCAGCTCTGGAAACTGCCGGTCCCTGGGCTGGGACTGGAGAGGATCCTCTTCCCTGTCACCAAGCTGATTCTGCTAACGAGGCAGTGCCTCATTTACATGGCTTGTGATGCTGCAGCCAGAGGTTGGCTCTGAGGGCACCAATGCAGGGACAGCACTGCCCTGTCTTTGCCATCTCTCCTCCAAGTGCCAGCCCGTCCCCCTTAATGGGGAGCTTTGAAATGACTCATTCATTTAACCTAATGCAATAAGAGCCTGGTTTGAGTGCGGTCTTTGTGCAGCAACGAACTGTCTCTGCTCCCTGGAAAGGCAGTATTATGCTGTCTCTCGCACTCCGATATGCTAATACACCAACTCCCTGCAATTTCATTTTCAACAGGGACTAATTTAAAAGAAATGACCAGCCTGCCAGTGGACTTCAAAGATCTCTTTTGATGAGTTTTAGCAGCTTCAGCAAAACTCTAATTTGAATTTCAGTGGCTGCCGTGTGATTTTCTCGGTGACAGTTAAGAGAGATGATAGCGCCAGCTCCATCTGTCATTGGAGCCTCTTCTCTTCCCTCTTTTCACTGATTTGTTACAGAGGGGGGGAAAAGAGAGAGGGGAAAAGTTGAAAGAGAGGGTGGTGAAATTCCGGCGCCCTTGTGCAGAGCCACACAATGGGGAAAGGTGGAGCTGGGAGATGGGGGATGATGGGGGGCTCTGGGCAGCACCCTCGGCAGCTCTGGGGGCTTGGCACAGCGATGTAATGGCTCAGGCAATCTGGGTTAAACTGATAACGGTAGAGAGAAGGCTTTCACAGGGAAATGAGCACACATCTTCTGTCTGAGTCGGTTGCCCAGGCCAGCAGCGCAGGGAAGATGAGCTCTTGTAGCAGGTAATCATGGCAGGCAGGTTGTGTCTGCCTTCAAACCTGCACCATGCGTGCTGCCATCCCCTTGGTGGTTCAACGCGTTCCATTGGGGTCATAGCAATAGATGGTGAGCTCCAGATGATGGTGTCTGCAAGCTGTGGCATGGCCAGGGCTGGGGCAATGTGTTTACCAGGTGCCAATGAAAGATGGGACCCGCACCACCGGGCAGCAGGTCTGTATCTCACACTCCATCTCACGCACTGGTTCTCCACCCCATCACCACATGCGCCGTTCTCTACAAAGGCAGCAAAGCCTCCTGGGTGGATGCGGCGCAGCTCCTGCTCCCCCTGTCATGTCTGAAGCTGCCCCTGTTATGGTTGTCACCCATGATTTCATGCTCCCTCTTACATCTTTAGTTTCCCTTGTCAGAGACAGCTTCATCGCTGGCTCCCCTGCGCCTTGGGGAGTCCTCTCACGCTGAGCTGGCAGCTTTGGGGGCAGAGGCGCTGCAGCCTTTTGTTCCCAGAGACCTGGATTTGCATCCTCTGTCTGATGCCTGTGGACAGAGCCATAGCCGGGCACATTTAAGCACTGGTCCCAGCATCCGAGCTTGCCCTCCTCTCACAGCAAAACCCTGGTCCGGATGTTGGGAGACACTCAGGGCTGCCCCGGCTGGCTGGGGCATCCGGGTGGCGTGGGAGCAGCTGTCAATCCCACTGTAAGCCCCAGCAAGCTGATCACGACCTGTTCAGCTCATGTAAAATCTGGGATTAGAGACTGGTTCAAGTGCCCCCATTCCTGATTAGAGCTGTTCCCGGAGACCTAGGCCAGGAGTCACGCTGGCAAATCTGTTGCACGCATGCTGTCTGGTACCCTGTCCCTGGGAATGGGATGCTCCTCGTTCAGGTTTCTTAGTGATGAGTATCCTGCTAGTGCTCCACCCCACACTGATGCCAGGCTGGGTCCCTGCCCTAGCAGGATAGCCTGGAGAAGGAAAGAATGTGCTCCATGAACATGCTCCCATCCCATCAAAGTACTGCGCATGCACCCTGGAGCTGTGCACTCCCGAATCTCTGGGAGCCAAGGGATGCAGGGGTCAGTGTGAGAAGGTGTTCATGTGGGGCAAGGCACATTGCCAGAGCAGCTAGCCAGATCCTGAGAGCTGGAGGTGGCATCTCTCTGGATGCAGACAGCTCTGGAGATGTGATCAAGACCATCCTTGGCTGGGATCGGCTGCATGGATGCCCTGCCACCTTTGCAGGGGTCTTTGTACCATGGCAGCAGAAGGCACAACAAGAAACAAGGAGCATTGAGGAAACCCTGCAAAAAGACACGGAGAGCAGGCAGGTGAGTGCATCCTGGAAGGCATCTGTGAGGCAAGGCAGGGTTGTATCCGGGAGCTACAGGGGCCAGGACTGCCAGTACCGACAGTAGAGGTGGTACCCAAGGGGTATGAGCAGGCTGGCAACCCCCTGCCCGCACCCCTGCTGCATCCATTGTCTCCTGCAGCATCTTTGCCCGGGTCAGTGGCCGTCTAAGCCTCTCTGACCGTGCTGCTGAGGCTCTGCAGCGGAGACCACAGCTCCTGGAGTCATCCAACTGCCCTGAGCCCCACCATGAAATCACTCCGACATTAGGCGCCGCCTAATAAAGCTGTCACAGACCCCGCCATTATCCCTCGGCTCAGCCCCCTGCCCTCTGTTTAACCAGATAATCTGCTTTTTAAATACACCTTTTCCTCCGGCTCAGTGGAAGCTCAGGCCTGTCCCAGTTCCTTGTCACCGCGGCGCGCTGAGGAATTATCCGCACGCCGGCCTTTTTGTGTTCTCCTTTGTCATTGTGTGATGCTGAAAAGTCTGGTTCGTGGCTAATTATGCTGGCATCTGCGTGCCTCCCTCGGCGTGCATTCGGGTTTGTCCCTGCCGCAGTGGAACAGCCTGTGTGGGAAGGCATCTCTTTCCATTAGGCATGCAGAGATCAAACCTGAAATTTGCCCATGCACTCTGCACAATGCTGATGTTCAGGGTTCCTCATCCATCCTTTTGTCCTCGACCCTGGGAAATTCCAGTTCCTCTGCCATAGCCTGGGGGATGAGTGGGTTTTCTCTCCAGCAGCAGGGTTTGCCACCGGAGAGTGGCTATGGGATATGTCAGGATTTGAGGAGGTTCCTGGGATCAGTCTGCAAACGTTGACCACGGTTCCATGCTCATCCTCTCTTCCTTTCCTCCAACCTGGGCATGTTTCCCTGTGTTCCTTTTGCCCACAGCCCTCAGCTGGGCAGCCAAGAGGGGCAACCACTACTGCAGATGCCACTGCCCCTTACACTCACCCAAAGGGTCATGGTGTGAATCTGTTCACCTTCTCCACCTTCTCCGCTGTGCCCAGGCCAGGTACTTGCTCATGATGTTGTAGGTTTAGGCATGGGGGGACTGGTGGGGACAAACTACAAGAAACCTGGAGAGGAGCTTTGGACAAGGGCCTGCAGGGACAGGCCAAGGGGAATGGCTTTAACCTGCCAGAGGGGAGACTGAGATGAGCTCTTAGGCACAAGCTCTCCCTGAGCTCAGCAAGCGTTCTGGCAGAGCAGCATCTCCCTGCACTGTCCTCAAGGCCGGCACTTTCTGCAGTGCTCCTTTCATTACCTGACCTGGCCCTACAAGAAAGGGACAAGGTGGAAAGGGTTAATCCTGTGTTTGCATTGCTCAGTTTTGCTGTGGTAGGGCATTGGCAGGAGAGGCCACCATGAGCCCCACCAGGCTCTGCTGCTGGTGCTGGTGCGGCTTGGTGTGACACATGGTCATAATACAGGGTCCACGCTCAATAATCATTTGGCCGTGAACTGGAAGACACCAAAGACCAGCTGCAACTGCAAATGCTTTGGTTTGTCGCAGGGGAAACGTGGTGTGAAGCATTGCACCGTGCTCTGAGGGTCATGTGAGAAGGGTGACATATCAGCCTGGAGAAGAGGCTGATTTATATTGCAGGTCTGAGCCACCATCTCATGAGAGGATGATGTGTCTAATCCCACTAACCTTGCAGAGACAGAGGACCTGTAACACCTACAGACATCACAGAGCTGGAGGCAGCTCTGGATATAATTACCCAAGTTCACACCGATGTGTCTGGGGGTTAAATTGCTGCTTTGGAGAACTATTGGAGCAACACTTCAGATTTGTGTCAGATAAGAAGTGTGACATTGTTTTGCAGAATGAAAAAGAGCATTATCAAGGATGTGCCAGCCCATGCCTGTTCAGCTCTGCAAGCAGCTGACTCTGCAAATGGTGAGGTTGGCTGTGGCTGTATCGTGGATGGCAGAGATGCTGCCCTGCAGCAGAGATAGGTCCCAACACTGCCTGGTTGAGTGGAATGGAGAGGCTGATCCAGGCAGCATGAGCCTGGCCGGATGGAAGTGCTATTGGCTTGGTGCTGACAGCTCTCTGATGGCTGAGACGGGACCACACCATGGTGGAAATGCCTCTGAGATGCTGCCTTGAGCCTTGGTACTGAGGAGCAAATTGATGGGGAGCCAATGAGAGACACGTGACGGCATGAGAGGATGGAAAGAAGGAAATTTACAGAGGGCAATGCAACAGCTAAGAAGAGCATCACCTGAAGCTGGGAACAAGACCCTCACAATGCATTTCCAATGCCCCTGCATTGACACAGGGTCTGGGAACTGCAGCAATGAGCTCTCACCGGGGGATGGTATCGCCCCTAAGAAGGAGGAAATGAGTTTTTCCACATGCATTAAGACAAGACACAGCAGCATGAAGGAAGATGTTCCACGTGCGCAGAAATGCAGGGGAACTGCTGCATCCCGGCGTCTCATCACAGGGGATAGAGCAGAAAGTGAAATCATGAAAATGATAATGGGTGGAGAACGATTTCCACATGAGAAGAGAGAAGAAAGGAGCTATTTAGTTTGAGAGGGGATGAATGAGAGAGAACACGGTGAGATGGAAGATAATAATGAGTGGGATAGGGAAGACACATCCACCGGTCACCCTCGATAAAGCAAGAGGTGTCTGGGGATCTGAAAGAGCCCTTCTTGCAAACGGATGCAAGAAACTGCTTTCTGGCAGAGTTCAAGTGACCTCTCCATGGGATTCAGGAGTGCTCAGAAGGGAGGTATCCACTCGGAGTGAACAGGGAAGGGAAGCAGTGTTGATACCATCTTTTTGCATGTCTCTTCTGTCACCTTTCCCGAGGGCTGGAAGGCAGCGTGGCTCGTGGGACTTCACAGTGGGATGGGGCAGTTGCTCTGTCCTTCCCCTGCAGGGGAGAGCCAGTCACCAGGTCTCTGAGCCTCTACCCAGCGTGCTGCTCTGCTGGGCATACTGGGGGCTGCTATCAGGCTGGTGGGGGAGCCATTCCACCTCCCCGTACCCCTCAACCCACACAGTGACAGCGACAGCGGATGGTGATGCTGTGGACAGTGCCATGGTGTATGTGATACACGCAATCCTGTAGAGCTTCATTCACACCATTTTGGGTTCTTTTTCCTAGTGCTGCTGATGTGACATGTCAAAAGGCACAGGAATGCTCTGCACAGCATTCCCATGCCAATTGGCAGCGTTCAAGGCCGGGACGGACAGGGCTTTGGGTGACATAGTCTGGTGTGAGGCGTCCCTGCCCATGGTAGGGGTTGGAAGTCAATGACCTTGAGGTGCTTTCCAACCCAAACCAGTCTGGGATTCTATGATTCTATTATTTAAGTGGTGTCCCTGGTTGGACCCCAACTTCAGCATCCCAGTTTGGACCAGATGGAACAGGTAGGTACAGAGAAGACCCCAGGGCTGCTCCTTCTCGCTGCATCCACTAAGGTTCTCCTAGCCACCCTCATCTAACAACACTGCCTTGTTGTCTCACCTCACTGCAAAGCATCTTCCCTGGCCCATGGTCTGGCTGGGGCCCAGGCAGCAGGGCCAAGTGGCTGTGGATGACCCCAGGGGAAGGTCCTCCATCAGTCCTGAGGAGCAATGCTCATAGAGAGCTCAGGGCAAGCTGTGGGGCAGCCTCATTGCCTGCTGCCTCCAAAGCTGTGTCTCCCCCGGATAAAGTAGATGGATCAGAGCTCAGCTTTTCTGCCATGTCTGGAAACACTGCTTTCAAGCCAACATTATGGGACTAAGCCAGAATAACACAGGTTTCTATTTTCTTCCTTCTTTCTTCCTCCCAGCATTTTACCCACAACTTAAAAAGTCAGAAAGGAGCTGATTTGGGGATGAAGTGAGTGACTTTCAGGCTTCAGAGCTCCTCTCTGGTGACTCCCAGATGCTCTTCTGTATCCACCAACAGGCTGAGGCTTGGCTAGCACATGTCTTGGAGGACTCTTGCTGGCCCTTCATATGTGTGCATTGGGAGGGCAGCACTCCACAGTCCAGTGCATCCCTGCACTTCTCATCCAGGAGTGCCTCCACATCCCGACACTGACGGGGTAATTGCAATATTGTCATGACACGTAGAAGATCAAAGGCTGGGTGCAGGGGAGGTGGTGGTGGTGGTAAGAATGACATGCAGTTTGCATTTAGAAAGCACTTAAGAAGCAATTATCCAGTGCTGGGAGCCCTGGCCAGAGAGTGTGGCTCATGTATTTTAATGCGCATTTCAAAGAGATGAAGGTTGGTGCCCAGCGGGAGGCCGGCAGCCGGCAGCGGCTTTGTGCAGCGTGCTCGGGGCCAGGCTGCACTGCAGTGGCCTCACGCGAAGCTGCGGGCTGCCTGCGCAGGCATTTGCCCTCGTCCCTCATCCCCTGCCCCTTGAAGCAATGCTGCATCCCGGCGTCATCCCCGCTGCCCGCAGCGTCATCCTGTGGCAGGCGGATGAGGAGGAGAAGGGGGTCTTGGATTTGTCCCCCGGGCATCACCGCTCTGGAGTGCCCCCTTGTTCCTGGAGGGAGACTTTGGACAAAGGCCTGTACGGGAAGGCCAAGGGGAATGGCTTTAACCTGCCAGAGGGGAGACTGAGATGAGCTCTTAGGCAGAAGCTGCTCCCTGCGAGGGTGCTGAGGCGCTGGCACAGGGTGCCCAGAAGCGCAGGATCCAGCACTTTGCCTTGTTGAACTTCATCCCATTGGCACAGCCATTGATCCAGATCCCTCTGCAGCGCCTCCTGCCCTCCAGCAGATCACCACTCCCACCCAGTTTGGTGTCATCTGCAAACTCACTGAGGATGCACTCAATCCCCTCCTCCAGATCATCAGTATGTTGAACAGAACCAGCCCCAGTCCTATGCCCTGGGGAGCACCACTGCCAACTGGACTCTTACTCCTTTCATCCCCAGTCTTTGGGCCCAGCCATCCAGATTTTTACCCATCAAACAGTGCACCCATCCAAACTATGAGTTTCTCCAGGACCATGCTGAGGGAAACGGTGCCAAAGGCTTTACTAAAGCCTAGGCAGACATCCACAGCCATTCCCTCATCCACTAAACGTGTCACCTTGCCATAGAAGATCAAGTCAGTCAAGCAGGTCCTACCTTTCATAAACCCAAGCTGACTGGCCCTGATCCCTGGGTTGTCCTGTATGTGCTACATGATGGCATGCAGCATGATCTGCTCCATAACATTCCCTTGGTACTGAGGCCAAGCTGACAGGCCTGTTGTGGTTTAAGTGTAGTTCCCCAGGTCCTCCTTCCTGCCCTTCTTGTAATGGGCATCACATTTGCTAATCTCCAGTCAACTGGGACCTCCCCGGTTAGTGAGGACTAAATGATGGAGGGCAGCCTAGAAAGCCCTCTGCCAGCTCCCTCAGGACCCATGGCTGGATCCTATTCAGGCCCATAGATCTGTGTGTGTCTAAGTGGTGTAGCAGGTCACTAACCATTTTCCTTTGGATTATGGGCTTCATTCTGTTCCCCATCCCTGTCTTTCAGGGGGAAGCAGGCTTAGACAGACTAAATGGGTTAACTGGTAATGAATAAGTTATTGCTTGTAATTATCTTTGTTGCTGCTGAAGCAGCAAAGAATATAAGGGATAACTTCCAAACCTGAGCTGGAGACCTGTCATCTTTGAGGGAGCATCCCTTGAGGACCTCCCGCCTCCTGGGCTGCCCCAGAGTGGGCAGCCAGCAACATGCCAGGGCAAAGCCATGGGTACATGGTGCTGAGCTGCACCTTCAGCACATGTGTGAGGAGGTGGAGGAAGTGAGAGGGCAAGCGGGTTCAGCTGCCATTGCACCACGGATGGGGTTGGGAGCATCCCCTGTGCAAGGCACCTTCATCCCTTCTGCGGGACCAAACGGAACTTGTACATCAGTGAGTGCAGGCATGTCCGGACAGAGCTGTTGGCATCACCCCTGGCCCATGGTTCGGCTTGATGCACCGCTGACAGCCCTGGGCAGGCATTCCCCAGGCAAGGGCAGGCTCACACACTGGAGGTCTGCCCCCCGCATCCACACCAGCGCTGTCCATCAAGCCATCCCCGAGGGGCTTTGCTGCCCCAACCCGCCACTGGAGCCCGTTGCCTTTGACAAGTCTCCCCAGTGGAGGTCTGACAGCTTGTTTCAGGGGAAGGGGGCATCTCACTGCGGTGCTTGAGACGCTTGTCTGCATCCCACTTGGGCCTCCTTGCTGAGTTCATGGGGGTGCTGTGATCTGAGCTCAGCACCTGTGGCGGGGGGGTTGACATCGGATGATCTTAAGGTCCTTTCCTGCCCAAACCATTCCATGATTCTATGACCACAAGCAAACCCTTAGCAAGGCCAGCCGGCCTGGTGCGCTGCTTTCTCTTCCCAGCATCACCTCCTCTGCTCACCAGGGACCTCGGGGTTCTGGAAACACTTTGCTGTGAACCATGGGGCTTCTGTTCTTCTTTCCTGGGGGCTCAGAAAAGCTTGGGGGGTGTCTGCAAAGAACCTCTGCAGCCCCTGTGTTTGCTCCCTGCTGCCTATGGCAGCAGAAAATGCCTTTGCGGGAAGGACAACGGATTTGTGCCAAAGTGGGACGGGCTGAAGATAATCCCAGAGCTACAGGGATGCTCGTACTGATTCCAGATCATAATTCTGACTCCAGTCTAAAGCCATGTGCTTACTGTTGCTATTCCCTCACACAGTAGCACCCACTGCAGGGCCCTCATGCTGCCCCAGGATGATAATGGAGGAGGGCGATGCTGGCATCAGCTCTGCTGGAGGGAAGGAAATGTGATTAGTGGATCCATCAGGCATATGCAGATCATTCCTGGCCCAGTCCTTGACTTCACCCATTGATTACTGAGCCTTTTCCCTGATGATATATACATCTTATCCGCATTCACTAAACGATTAAGACAAGAGAATTGTTCTTGCTTAGGTTTAGGACCTATGTCCTCAAGCATGGTCATTCAGGATGTCCCCTGTGCAGGCTGGAGCCCAGGCTTTAGGACATCTACCACCCTTGAATGTGGGTTGTTCTCAGCTCCTCTCTTCTGCTGCAAAGTCTTTGGGAGCACATAGGCTGATTTTCCAACCCCCATGGGTCAGACCTTGCCCGAAGGGCAGGACAAGGTCATTTCATTTAATGTGCATGTGAAAGAAGCTGAGAGATGACGGCCTGGCCAGGACATCTGCCTGCCTGGGCTTTAAGACAAGGCAAGACTTAGGAAGCAAACCTGCAAGAGTGGAGAGAACAGGAGCCAGGTCTCCATCTGCTGTGCAAAGGCAGTGCTGTCCTCACTGTTCTGCTCCCTCCTCTTTGATGCACTTACCTTAGCCCTTTATTTAGTATCTTCTGGAGCAGCAGCACTTTCTTCTGAGTAAAGGAGAAAAATGATGTGGAAATCCTCAGCCTATGGATGCTCTGCTGTGAGGGACTGAGCTTCCCAAACAAGCAGGAAGATGGAATTTTTACTTGGCTGGTTACAGCTGATTACACTTTGCTTTGAAGTGTCTCAGCCACGTAGGGAACATCTTTAGTGGGATTTTGGCACCACAAAACCATCCCTGTGGTCCATCTTCCCAGTCCAAGGCGCCTGATACGATGCTGACACAGGCTGGAGTCTTGTGGAGCTTGGGAAAAGCTGGTTCTCTCATGTGCCCTGGGAGAAACACCTTCTTGCCAAAGGTTGGGGCGCATCTGGAGAAGCAAAAGGTGGGGTCTAATCCTCTTGGGAAGAGGGAGCTGTGATGCTTCTGCCCCATACTAACGTTGAGTGCTGCTGTACAACAGGAGTGTTGCTCCGCTTGACCTGCTCCTGAGGTGCAGACCTGCCCATGGAAAGATGCTGGAGCTCCTCTGGAGCTGGACTTGGTGTGGTGAGGGACCTTCAAGCAGTTTTCCTCACATCCACTGTGAGCAATAGGTCGCAGTGAAGAGGAAGATGTGAAGGCAGTAGCCTTATTTTTGACACTTGCTGCTTGTGAAGCATTTGATTCCTCTGGTAGCTTTCAGTTGACTGAGGCTGAGGAAGCTAATTATGAGTGTGTGGCACAGAAATAAGAGGCATGCAGGAGCACCATGGAAAAAAAATGGGACCTATAAAAGACACAGTTAAATCAGAGAGGACTGAAATAAAGAGAAACCTCAGAAGGGCGAGCGACTGATCTGTGGCTGTAGAAGAGGAAACAGAGAGGCAGAGGCAGCAAGAGAGGTCTGGCTGCAGAGCGGACTCGGGCGCTGCAATTAGAATTTGCCAGGCAGCAGAAGTCATCCTGTCCAGAGTGACGACTTTGAAGGGTGAGCAGCGCGCAGCCTTCATAGACACGGTTGAAAACACTTGACACCACCAGAGCGACCCGCGGCAGAGATGAGAGCAGATCTGAGGGCAGGAATGAAGCCAGCGCAGCACCTGGATGCTGCGTGTGCTGTGATAAGCAATGAAAGCAAAGCACCCTTACTGGGGAGAGGCAGCAAATGCAGGAGTCTGCAGGCACCAACAGATGCGCAGGGAGGATAAAGAAGAAAGTGACCATGCTATTAGCTCAGGTGATTTCTTCAAAGGAGTAAAGGACAGTGCTGCAGCAGAAGGCAAATGGACTTTAAATTTCCAGGCAGAGGCAACTTGTTGCTTTGAATACACATATTGAAGAGCAAGCCAGAAAGTATCTCTGCAAAAGAAGATGCCTCTGATAGTGGCAAAGAGGCTTCTTTCTCCTACCTGTGGCCACCAACCAGATAAGAACCTATTTCTGCTAACATCATCACCCAGTCCAGTGTCCCAAGGTACAAGTGGAGTGTAAGATGTTGGGGAAAGTCCTCCTGCATGGCCACATGAGAGGAACAAGGGACATGGAGTCTACTGTAAAGCTTTCAGTGACTAGGCTGGGATGAGAGATCCTCATTACATGTCATTGTTAGGACAAGTGTAACTAGCAACAGAGATGCCCTCAGAGGTTGCTGAATGCATAAATACTCTCTTAGGGCACCTCGATTCCAGCTGCACTGTTATAAAGGAGAATGACCAGCTTTGTTGAGGAGGATTTCTAAAGATAACTTGGAAAGAGGATATGGACCTTGGTGGGCAGAGATGCCCAAGCAGGAGCCAGTGTCTTACCTTGTAGTCAGACTAAAGCCTTGGAGAGTGTCTTGCCAGTTGCCCCAGGGGACCTCAGGCAACACAACAGAACCCATGCAGGGGCTGCTAGCTATGGGTGATGAGCTTTGCTGCAGTGTCCTCAGGATGGGGCACTGGAGAGCAGAACAACCCATGGGGAAGCTGAAGTGATTAAATCAGCTCCTCCTGGGGCTCTCCTTACTTTGCCTTATGGAGAGACGGTTTCCAAGGACAGAATGGGAAAACCTTTATATTTTAAAACTAGAGCCAGCGCTGTCAGTTGGAGCAAGAGGAAGGTGACCACTGAGTGCATGTCCTGACTATTCCTGAGCACTAGTCTCAGGCCCATAATATCTGGGGTTTGATGAAGCTCCCTTCTAAAGCTGCTTCACTTCAATTTAACCCAAATTCCCCAAACCAAAGGCAAAATAAGCTTCACCCATGCTGGAGGCTAAGTCAACCTCGAGCTGTTTGAAAATGTGGCATGGGGAAACGTTATGCTAGAATCTGACAAACCAGCCTCTTGCTCCTGACTTGCTGCCGATGCCGCTGCCTTCAGGTGAGTAGGCAGCAGCATAGCACATTTTGAACAAGCCCTTGAAGACTATCCAGGGGCAGAACTGAGATCTGAGCCTGTAGCTGTGAGATGACACAGCAGCACTGTGTCTGGTTTAGGTGTAAAGGCAGAGCCACCCAGTGATGCTGAGTGCTGCCAGCCTCAGCTTCTCTAAACCACAGAGGCTGTGTTAAACAGCTCCTTGCTCCTCTTGGAGTGCAGCGTGGACTTGCTTGCACAGACCTTTGGAAGCAGTAAACAACTTTCTGCTGACCCTGAGCAAGTGATGCTCTGGAAGAGAGCTGTGGCTTCTCCTTTGCCTCTGGCCGGGGTCCTTCCTGCAGTGATGCTTCAGCTCCGGATCAAAGTCTGGGTTTTGTCAACATCTGAGTCCTTCTCTCCATGTGAAATACATAACATGTCCTCCCTGACCCTTCACCATCTACCCTCAAGACATAGATTATACTCCTGACAATTTCCAAGTGAATCAGTTAATTAACCCCTGAGACAGCATTAATTAAATACATGCTTTTTAACAAAGCTTCAGTTTGTTTGCTCATCTTCTGCTGACCCTTGAACTGATGAAGGGCTTTTCACTGACCTCTCACACCCCACAGGGAGTTAAATCTCAGTGAAATAAGGTGGGCAGATGGTTGTTTGAAGAACAATTCTACAAGGTTACCCAAGGTAAACACGTTCTTTATTACTTTGTGTAATAGGGTTGGGTGGGTAGCTCCAGTTCTTCCTAAATAGTCCTAAATCCAATACCCCACACAAATGAATACGGCTCCTGGGCAGGGAAGTATGCTCCAAACTGCATACACAGAGACCTATGCTAGGTAATAAATAGTCCTATCTGGTGGCATGGCCCCTGATTCAGCTGGACTTCATAAGCGGAAAAAGCAAATACTAAACCCGAACTTCAGCTGGGGATCTGGGGATGTGCAACCAAAACTAGAGGAGATTTTGGCTTAGGACCTTCCTTTGCCATTACCAGCCCTACGCTTGCATGTTGATGGCCTGTTCCCAAATTTCCTAGTGTGATAAATGATAAAGGGAGAGCACAGCTTCTGAAAGCATCACCCTGAGGTACCCAGGGAGCCGATGCGCTGGCAGCTTGTGCCTGACGGGTGCCCCTCTCTGTTTAAGGGCAGCCCTGGGTGAGCTCTGAAGTGGCTGTGGGTGTTCCAGCTTGTTTCACTATTGTTCCCCCATCACTCAGCTCATTTTAAATGGAGCTTGGTTTGGTTATTTTTGCAGCGTCAAAATTAATTTTGGAAAGTGCCTCATTGTAAGCTTTCAAAAGGATTACACCCGTGTCTGCCCAGCTCTGTAATTAAGTCTCTCTGAGATTTCCCCTTCCAGCAGAAACAATGCGCTTGAAATAAAGCCAGCAGTTCAGGTACTGGTGCATTTGTCAGCAGGGTAAAGGATGTCTGAGTTGGGGCTGGAGCTATTTCCTGCCTGTCTTGTGGCTATGCTGTCAACAGCAGTGGTTTGGGATAGCAGAAGCTGGGGATACTGAGGGGTGTTCGCACTTGCTGTAATGTACTTCCAAGGCAGGCTGCAGGACTCTGGAGGGGGCTGATGTGGGTTGTTCTGCTTTACTTTCCATCTCATTGCCAGTGTCCAGAGGCAGGCTTGACTTTTAGTCCAGGAACCCCAAGAAGAAACAACCATGGAAGTGCCCCCTTTGACCCTATGGAGTGTTTGTATCACACAGCACAGGTAACGGGTTTTGGATGCCTTGAACAGCCCTCAACTCCTGGCTACCGGAGAAGCCTGGTGGTGCAGGGAGTGTAAAGGTGAAGCTCGTATCAGGAAGCAAAGTGATGGTCGGCTGTGCAAACAGAGAAGGTGGCCCTGGGTGACAGGGAATGGGGACTGAGGTGCATCCACCATCTGGTAGACACACAGCAATTCATCTGTCCATGTGCAATAAAGCCCTGGAGACAGGAGAGAACAAGCCATGTACAAGAAAGGGAAGAGCAGGGACAGAGAGGACCGAAGAAGAAGATGTAAACTGGGAGGTAAGAAGCACAAGCTGGGTTCAAGGAATGGAAGGGATGTCCCAGAGCAGGACAGTGGAGGGCAGTGGACTGGGCTGCAGGCTCAGCTGTCCTGCAGGGACCCTATGTACTCCTGAAGTCTAAGCATTTCAAGCCGCCTGCTTAGCCTATAGAGCCATTCCCCTCCGCAATATCAGAGCTGCTGTGCCCTGGAGGTTGGGGTTAGGTACACACAGTGCTGCCTGGGCTACTGGCAGCCCCTCTTTTATTAGCTCCAACTGATCTCTGTTTGTTTGTACCAGCCTTTCCTAAGAGAGCTGAAAATAACTGTGGCTGTCCCTGTGTCTCTTTCTTTTCCAAGTGCATACATGCTGGATGAGGCTTGGCTGCCTTCCTCTGCGGCTCCTGACACACAAACTATGGGCAGCCTAGCTCCTGGAGGCATATGGTGATGACAGCAAAGCCTTTGGCCTCTGTGACTGTGCAGAACGGAGCCACATGCATGCCAAGGTTAGAAACTTGAAGGCAAAGGAGCTGCAAAGTGTGTTCGTGGCTCTCACACCGTTTTAGTGCCCGATTCATGGGTTTTGTTTCCTGATGTGTCTTTGAAGTGCTTGAACTTGTCTGTGTTGCATCTCTGCTTCTTCAGCCAGCAAAGCATCATTGCTTGGGCTGGCTGAGGAGAAAGACAGAGGCTCTCACAGCCTCTGTGGGTGTCAAAGCTGCTGTTGTGGGCTGAAGCTCATGCAAGGTTTCAGCACTGCAGACAGGCTTGATGCCCTCTTCAGAGCACCCCAAAGGCTCTGCTGTGGCCCCAAGCCCTGCTGCAGGCTCATGCTGTGGTACTGCCTGCTATGGCAGCTTTCCTCCAATGCTCTCCATAGCAATGGGGAAGCAGACAGGTGGTCCCTGAGGTCATTACAGCCCTGGATGCAGAGGAGGGTAGAGATAAGCCCCAAACCTCACTTCAGATGGGGCACAGGAAGCATTATTCTCCATGCCTGGAGTTGCCTGGTTATCACCAGGACTTACTGCCGTATCCATTTCACAGGGGCAGCCCATCCTTCACTATCCCTCAGGATAAGGGCTGCACTATTGCTAGGCATGCAGGTGATGCTTCCAGTCTCGGCCTGGGGCCATTGTGGTGATTTCACTTAGTCTAAACTTCTTCTGACTGCTCATTCCTCTTCCTAATCAGGTCCAGACTGCCCTGTCAGGGCATGAGCTTGTATCTTCTTATGGCAGCATGAACATGGTGGGGCTTGGAGACGCTGGTACCAAAAAAGTGGGCCCTGGAGACTCTTGCTTTATATACAGCTCTGGTCCCTAAGAGCTTCATTGCAGCTGTGCACCCACCTTAGGTAGCCGAGACTTAGTTCCACTTCAGCAAGACAGAAAATAGGCAAGAAGGCAAGCACAACCTCAGTGCTCTTGGATAAAAGAACATTAATGCTGTTAATACCCAGCAATCAGAATTTCTTAGAGAGAGAACAGTGCTGCATCCCTTCCCTCCTGCTCATCCCCTGCTTGTTTAATGAAAATCAGAGACAGCCATTAAAGAGCTGCTTAGCATTTCAATACGTTTAATATCCTCACTGATAAGGGAACGATGGCTATTACCAAAAGGCCTTTCTTAAACTCTCCCCTTCTGCAGCCGGTGCTCCTGGTTTGTGTTTGTCTCAATTCCAATTCCAAGCCATCTCCTTCAACAAGGAAAAATTATAAGATGATTTTTTTTAATATAAAGTATATTAATACACAGCATTTCTGATAATGACAAGGAGGAGAGGCATGCCAGGCCTCCCAGCCTTGACCTGAATTAATCAGGTGCTGATTGCTTGGCTGGCCAAGAGCCTCACACAGTCCTACCTCATCACAACTGATGCCAAGGGCTCACCCCCCCCACTGGCACTGATGCAGCAGGAGGAATTCCGATGCAGTACCTGTGTTGCTCCAAATAAACTGCTATATTGATGTAGATAACTTGCTGGCATGGTTATATATGAGATGCCAGTTCAAGGGGGTGTCCACTTGCATTGTTACATGGGGTACACTGAAGTTCACGCCAGAATTACTGCCAACAGGTCAGGCTGGGGCACCAAATGTAAGTTTTGTTGGTGGATGCCACAGCCATGTGAAAGTGCAGAGGAGGATGCACCTCTGAATGGATCCAGGACTCCCATCCTATCCTGCTACCCCCAGAGCTCTGCTGGGGAGCCCAGGGCATGGGAGGAAGCCAACAGGTGCCTGACTCCTTTAATCACAGTTTTAAAAGGTCCTTGGATTCAGGGCTGTTTTCTGTGCAAGAGATGGAGGGTCTATTGTGCATGGCCGTCTGTGTAGGGGAAGCACCCCCAGGACCCCTATCCCCCACCCACAGAGGGGCACTGCTTTGCAAGGAGGATTCTGGACCTCTTTGCAGCATTGCCTGTGCTTGGGAGCATACTCAGCTCATCTTCATCCTCATCCTCTTCCATCTTCATCTTCATCCTCATCCTCTTCCATCTTCATCTTCATCCTCCCACAGATACCTTGTGAGTGGCACAGGGATGCACACTGGGCTTGGAAGAGAGCATCCATACCTCATCATCTCTCTGCACTCCTCCTTCTGGGAAAGGGATGTACAGCAGGGGACAGATGGATGGACAGGCATTGGGGGTTACCACAACTTGCAGCATGGCTCTGCTCCTTGCCCTGGGCACCCTTTTCTCTGCAGGGATTGGAGGGGTGTCCTGGGTCTGCTGGTGGTCCTGGAGATGGTGACATCCCCGTAGTGACTGCCACCAGCCCTGACCCAGGGGCACGTGGCCTTGCAGATGCTACAGGAGAGTAGAAATGCCTGGGCATTGCTTTCCTGGCCCAGGAGAAGCAGGGACACAGAGGCGAGCAGAGCTTTCTTCCCTGCTAGCCCAGGCACAGGTTTACTCCTTGCAAGGCTGCGATGAGTGATCCTGGGTGCAAAGCAGGGTGGAAAGGGCAACAGCCTCTTAGCTCTGAGCTGCTGAGTTAGTGAGGAGGTCTCCTTGGTAAATGCACAATGACCTGGGCCATGATACACGGGGTTATAGAGAGGCTTGGCTCCCTCCTTCACTGATCCTTGCTGTCTAAGCTGTGCTTTCCTTTCCCTGCAGCATCTATAAATATCCTCCCTGTCTCCGTTTGTGGTTCCTGCGATACCCTGTGACTGCATCCACGGCTGGATCCTGGTATGGAAAGGATCCGCATTTCCAGACAGGAGCATCCCAGGCTTCTTAGTAAGTGTTCATACCCTGTACCAGCTTGCACACTGACAGTGCCCAGCCTCCAGGCACATGCACTCATTATCCACACGAGGTACATCCTGACCACAGAATCAGGTGCCCAGTGAAACCATCTGCCCAGCATGCATGCTCTGCACTACAACATGCAGTCCTCACTGAGTCACCACAGTCCTCCACCAAGGCTCAGCACCTTGCTACACTCACTGCTGCTTGCAGGAAGCCCAGCACGTGTCATCCTCTCTCCCCAAAGCTGACTGTATCTGAGAGGCCTCCCATTCCCTGGGAGGGACTTGGGGAACACTAGTCTGGTGTCACTGTGTCCTTGCTCCTGCAAAGCCCCTTTAGACTCTAGCAATGCCCAACCACTGCAGCTTCTCTGGGCAGCAGAGCCAAAAGCTGTGGGGAGGTGCAATATCTGGTAGCCTTGGGCACCTTTGCAAAGCTTGGAGGACCCATGGTCCTGGGATTGTGATGGAGGTCTGTAAGGTTAACCCCTTGCACTAGAGCATCACACGGAGCGGGCATCACTTACTACTGCAAGGCCAAAGCTGGCTTCTGCTTCCCCAGAGGTTCAGTTCCAGAGCTTGGGACTGAGGTTGTGGCAGTGTGGATGGTGTCCCTCTGGCATGCCTGGCTCTGCTTGGGCATTGGGTGACAAAGAGTGGAGGGGTCCAGCACTAAGCTATGACAAGCCCTTTGAGCACAAGTCGATGATGGGATTGGAGTAGCAATGCAATAGCTGGCAGAACATCAGCTCTCCCAGCAGCTGCAGGTGGCAGATCCCATCATGGCATCACCCTTGGCCTGACAGCACCACTCAGCCTCTGCCAGATGCCTTGGGAACTGCTGGATTCCCCCCCTCCCAAGCCACAGCTCTGTCACTGCCTGAGCTGCTCTGGAAGCCCATCCCATGATACCGCTGATGACAGGATCTCTCCAGCGCTGTCTCTGATAGACGGCTTCCCATGCAGGCAGAGCAAAAAGCCTGGAGGGACCTGCTATCCTGAGCTGTTCCCAGGTCCTGGTGATGAGTGGTGCAGACACATCCCTGCAGGCACAACCCTCATCCGTTCTGAATGGGGAATTGTTGCCACCATTTACTGTGAGACATGCAGGGAGCCCCTCTCCCTCCAGCATGTAGGAAGCTGCTGACAGCGCTGTGGGATACTCCAGCATGGGGTCCAGCATCTCTAGGGAGCACACTGGGGTCCAGGGTGGGATGGAGGGTGTGAGACACTCCGCTCCTTCCCAAGCCCACTGAGCAAGCCTGGGGTGAGCTTCATTCAAGGGATGAATGGTCAACAGAGTGGGATGCCTGTCCTTCCTCCCATGCCTTTTCCTGGGGTGATTGCTGAGGGCAGGGGAGGGCTTCGATCACACATCATTCCTTGGCCATGAGCACATGGAAGAGTGAATAACCCCACTGCAAGAGTCAGCATCTGTGATTACATTTAAATGTTCAGCATTTAAACGGGGAAGCAGTCATGGCCACTGTAGGGGGTCTGTTGACAGATGCTGAGTGTTTAATGCTGAACAAGGTACTCACCTGACTCAACAACTGTGGCAGCTCTGAGCAAGTGGGATGCAGGGGTTTCCTTAGAAGGGCTGTGGGGAGGGTGCTCTGGGCTCCCCAGGCAGCCAAGTACCTGTTGCAGGGCACCCTGCCCCATGCCTGGCCTTGCCCACGCTGGGACAGCTTCTGCATCCTCCTGAGCTCTGCTTTTGAAGGGTTTGACCCTCTTTCAGGCAGCCAGCATGGCTGTAAATGGCTTGGGTCTTATCAGCCCTGGCCGTGTTGTCCCCTGCTCCCACTGCCCAGCCTGACCAGCGAGTGTCCCAGCATGGTGTGGCATGACGGCGTGTGTGCAGTGTCTGCCTGTCTCTCCTGGCCCCACACATACAAGGGGAGCATGTGCAGGGGATTTTCCACCCTGTGCACCCCGGGACTGAGGGGTAACACCATCCCCTTCACGCCTGACCCCCACTGAGTGCAAACTCCCCACCGGGCCATGGCTCAGGCCGCAAGTTTGGCTCTTGCAGGCGAGAACAATGAAGAGCGACGGGGAGCGCAAGAAGCAGTGGGGGCCATCACGGGGCGGGAGGATGGATGGGTGGCAGCGGGGAGCAGGAGCCCGCCGTCCGGATGCTGAGGCTGGGTACAGCGAGCGCGCGTGTTGCAGGAAGGGGGGCTCGCTGCAGAGCCCACCCAGCCCATTGGCTTGCGAGCAGTGACAGGCAGGCAGCTCCCTCCCCGCCAGCGCTGCCTGTGTGGATGCGAGCAATGCGCGCAAAGTGCCTTCGCATCAGCCGGCGAGTGCCATAGCGCCGGGCGCTCGCTCGCAGAGGTGCTGGGACAACCGAGGTAGCCTTGTCCCGCGCCTGGTGGCCCTGCCGGACCATGGCATGGGCACAGGGGGACCTGACATCCTCACTCTCCATCGTCATCGCTTTGGCTGCCTGCCTCTCGGCCACCACCAGCGAAGGTAGGAACCGGGGTGGCCCTGGAGCGACAGGGCAGTGTTGGGGGGACCTGCAGGATCACTGCGGTTGTTTGGATGTGTCCGCATGGGCTTCACTCCTCTGTGTTCCCAGGGGAGCGCAGCTCCAGGTTCCTGCCTGTCTGAGTTTGCTGATCCTGGAGCTTTTGCACCGGAGGCCAAACTTTGGAGCTGGGCAGGAAGACTTGGTTTCTGCAGCAGTGCTGCCAGCTCTGGCCTCCCTTCCAGGGCTCTGCTGCAGCGTGCAAGGGTGGCTGCAGAGGGGACAGGGACACAGGCATCAATCCCCATCCCCAGAGCTGGCAGCAGCACGGGGCTGGATGGAGCAAACGAGTGGGCATGGGTGGATGCAGGGACCTGGGAGGGCAATTCAGTGGGAAACTTACCACGAGGGAAAGGGCTGGCAACTTCTGAAGTGGAAAGCAGGGGTGCAGCCAGGGACCCTCTTCCTGACAGCTCGGTGTCAGCCGTGTTAGGCCTGCTCCCTCTGCCTGGCCACGCTGCCCTGCTGCAGCTGCGCTCACCTCCTCGGCAGTGCCACCCTGCTCCCGTGTCCTCCCCTTGGCATCGGGAGTGCTGCTGACACCCACCCGCTTGCCTGCCTCCTCCTGCACTGGCAGTGGCAGCACGGCTGCTTCCCGGGTCTGCTGATCATCATCAC
The DNA here is from genome assembly GCA_009867235.2 of Psittacus erithacus. Classification (NCBI taxonomy): domain Eukaryota; kingdom Metazoa; phylum Chordata; class Aves; order Psittaciformes; family Psittacidae; genus Psittacus; species Psittacus erithacus. Next base: position 1,627 of record WYDI02002803.1, on the reverse strand, counting down.
CCAGAGATCTGCCGTTCCTGCTCCCAAGCGTGTCCTTGGCACTAGCAGTAGCATCCTTCCTTCCTCCCTTCTGCTACACCTGAGAGCCACGGCCAGCACGGCACATCCCTCTGCAGCGAGTCCCCGTGCTGGTGTCCCTAGTTGGTGGTGACAGTGGCATCCCTCCCTTCTCCTGCCTCTGCATCCCTGCCATCCTTTCAGCATGCTGAGGCCCACGGACTGGCACTGTGATGCCTCACACACTTCGCAGCACCCACTGTGCCGGGTCGTTGTGCCGGCTGCCATCTCCCAGTACCCACCCACACCTCCCCTCCCACCAGCCTATCTTCCTCACCTGTATCATCCATTTCCAGCTATTCTGGTCCTAACCGTGTTTTCAGCCCGCTCTCCGCTTCCTGGCACTCCTCCTGTTCCTTTCCCCCCTGCTTTCCTGCCCTTGAAGGGGTTTTACTGATGCCTCACTGCTGAGGATGGGCTGTGTGGGTGCTGGATGGGACCCCAGCATCCTGACACCCCAGCCCCTGCTCACCCTGTGCCCAGGGCAGGGTGCAGTGCAGGACGCTGCCTGCACTGCCAGTGGGTCTTGGTGCTGCAGCCAGGCAGCTCTGCCTGAACTTGGGTAACCCAGGGAAATGGACAAGCGATGCTGAGGCCTCTTTACTTTCCCCTGTGAAGGAGATCGCTGACTGCTGCGATGGGTTTTATGGTGTGTGTATGGAGAGCCAGGCCTGGACTGCTCCCAGCCTTTCCCCAGCTGGGAAAAACCTGGGTTTCCCAAAAGACCTTTTGTAAAGGAAAGCCAGTCTCAATAACAGCTTGGTCAGGGGGATACGTGGGGCTGGGGATAAGCTGGGCTCTGGGGAAGACCAAGCAGGCAGGACCTAGGTTAGACAGGGTAGAAGGTGCTGGGTGGCATCAGGACAAAGTGTGGGATCCTGCAGGAAGATGGTGGTGGCCCCGTCCGCTGCTCGCATGGTTGGTTGTGTCTCCAAGGGTACTGGGGCTGATCAGTGCCGGCCATGCCCTGCAATCAGGGCAGCGGAGCTGGGGATGTGGCTGCAGGCTCCGGTCAGCATCCAGCACCCCATAGTGGTGTCCACGCTGTGCCAGCTGTGGAGCGCCCTGGCATAGGGATGGGTCTAGAAACACAGAGAGATGCTTCAAAGTGCAGCGCAGCCCTGGTGCCTCCTGCGCCCTGGTTGTGCTGGGCTTTGCTATCCCATCTCCGCAGCCTGTGTCTCAGCACAGAGGGTAACCACTGTGCACAAAGGTGTCCGATGCTGCCAACTCTGACTTCTGCCCGCTGCGCAGCCACCGTGCACCTCTGGCCATGCCACTCAGCCGCCCCGGTGCTCATTTGAGGGTTGTAGGGTAGAAAATTGCAGCCACAAAGCAGATTTAAGGCTGGTGCGCGTATTGGGAGGCAATTGGTGTATAAAGCCATGTATTAACCTGAAGGAATGGCTTCGGTCTGATTTTATTCCCCTTCCAAGAGCTCCAGTGCCTTTCTCTTGGCCCGCCCCAGCGCCTCAAGGTCTCTCTTGTAATGATTGGCCCGGAGTTGATCCCAGGACTCGAGGTGCAGCCTGCAGCCTTCCCTGGGTTTGTTGTTGTCGAAGTGGAGGAC
>WYDI02002802.1:0-18489 GCA_009867235.2 Psittacus erithacus | reverse complement strand
CTGGCCTTGAACACCGCCAGGGATGGAGCATTCACATCTTCCCTGGACAACCCATTCCAGTGCCTCACCACCCTTACAGTAAAGAATTTCCTCCTTATATCTAACCTGAACTTCCCCTGTTTAAGTTTTAACCCATCACGCCTTGTCCTATCACTACAGTCCCTCATGAAGAGTCCCTCCCCAGCATCCTTATAAGCCCCCTTCAGATACTGGAAGGCTGCTCTGAGGTCTCCATGCAGCTTTCTCTTCTCCGGGCTGAACAGCCCCAACTTTCTCAGCCTGTCTTCATACCTTGGCAGGGATGGTGGCTCCTATTGTTTCCAGCTACCTCCCTACATAAATGACTTTCTCCTTTCACACACGATAAAGGAGACATCTGACACCTGCTGGCTTTGTGCAAAGCTGTTATTTGCTGTAGACCAATGACCCAGTTGAAGGCAGCCATTAACTCCTTTCACATTAAAGGGACCCCATTATTAGAATATGTTCAGTCTGGTTTTCTGTCACATCCTTCTGCTTCTTAATTCTTGATTTAGTTATTTGGCTCACTGTACCAGGTATGGAGATCTTTCTTTATGCTTAGTTCTCCCTGGCCACAGGCAATGACAGGTAATGTATGTGCCAAATGCAAGTATAAGTAATTTTCCACTGTACTTTTTAGAAGGCATTACCTGCACTTGTCGTCAGTGAATTTTGTATTCCCATTCACCTGCTTGTCCCAGGCTGTTCTGAGTTTCCCTGTAGTCTTCACTGGTGATAATAATACTAAATCACTGGTTCTCATTGGTGAATATTGCTATCTCAGTGTTGACCCATTTCCTGAAGAAGGTATGCCTGTACAAAAATGCACTAGCTTTGCCTGGAAGTCTGTTTTAGGCAAAAATCATTTATAGGGCTGTCCTCTCTAGGGCTGAAACTAAGCCCAGGTCTGTCCTGATGTGTATTGAGCTGTGTAATGGGACCTTTTTCTACTTAGATAGCAGAGGAAAGCTGTTTTGTTAGTGTGGTCCAAGGGAACAGAAGTGAAGTCTCAGGAGGCAGGAGGTGTCCAGCTCAACACCACACAGCCAGTCACTCTACAGGACTTTGCAAAGTCCTGCAGCAGTTTCTCAGCCCATTCCCATTTCTCCCCATCTCATGGGTTGTCCTGAGGGTTAATCATCAGAGACACATCATATTTCTTTTATGCTAAAAGAAAGACTCTTCATTATGTCTACATGAAAGAGCCCTAAATGGACCAAAAATGACCTATGTGGAGCATTGCCGCACTGAGAATAAGTTAGATAATAAGCAGATATAATGCTTGCTAAATGCAAGGCATTATTATTACTACCAATGGAGATGGCAGCAAACCCTCCTGTGTCCTTAAAGTTACATTGTTTTTGTATTGTCTCATACCTGGCAAACCCGACTGTGGTACCTTCTGTAGCTCTCTTTCTTTCCGACAGCCTTGGTTGGAGTGTGGAAAATGTAGTGGTTTCAGCTGAAGGCCAGGCAGCCACAAAGCACTGAGAGAGTGCTTCTCAGATTCAGTTCCTCACCACATTTATTGCGCTGAACTCACTTTCACTTCTGCATTGGCCATTCAGGAGAAAATGAATATCCTGTTTCACAAACCAGCCATCAAGAGCGCAATTTTCACCTCCCTCTTAGAGTTACGCGATGGAGCAATAAGGATGCAACAGCGTTTTCACAAGGTATTTAAGTGAAATGGTAGAGGCTTGGTTTACTTTTCAGTCGAGAGGGAGGAACTGAGTCCTGATGCTGAGACTCATGCTGAAGGTCACATACCTTCTTGTCATGGGGCTGAGACCAGATCTGAGTACTGACCTCTGCTCTCATAAGAGCACTCCTCCTTTCAAGGCAGGAACTGGTGAAAGCTGATCTCAGACGTCCAGGTGAAATTGTTACCTAGCAGCTCCTTGGAAATATGAGTTATTCCTCTTGCTGGGAACAGCTGAGGGTAAGACCTGGATTTCAAGCTGCTTTTTTGGTATTAAAGTAAAAAAAAACCCCAACAACTGGAAAACTGTTTAAGCTGCTGACTCATAACCATACCCGTTACATGGATAGCAGCTTTCATCTCAAATTGCTTTACAGCGTGGACCAGAGGTTGTCCTCAAACCGAGGCCTGAAAAGTAAGCTCTGCTTACTAATGGATGGCATTATAGGCAATGGATTGTTGTAATAATGCCTTGTAATTAGCAAGCATTATGATATGTCAAGCAGTAATGGATGGCAACACCAACACCATCAGCAACCCCAGCTCTTTCAGAGTGTGTTATCAGTGTGCACATTGCCAGTGGCCATAGGAGCAGCATCTACCATCCAAAGCCAGGAGCTGAGCTCTGCGGGGCTGCCTCAGTGACTATCGCTGCAGAGCCACAGTATTTTGTGGTATGGCTTCATCTCAGGTTTTCCTCATTTGTGCAGAGAGTGACAGCCTCCTGGAGTGTAATTTACTTTATAAAGGCTAAAAAGTGCCCAGCTGGTGTCAGCTCTGGGCCCGGGCCAAGAGGGAGTTCATGAACTGGTAAGCTTATAACTGGCCCTAAAGCCTGTAGAAATGCTGTGCAAGAGCATGTAGGTGATTAACGTTTCTTTTCCCTTCTTCCTCTTGTTTTCATCCCAGGACACTGCTATACTTTTAATTGATTGCTTAAAAAAGGTGGCAAGTGAAATCCCTGAGGTGACATTTCTGGCTCCAAGCTAAAATGGTGGAACACATGCAAACACTTTAGGGACTTGCGTAGGTCTACTCCTATTTGGTTATTTATCTCTGGAGGACTGGGCTGTCTCATAAGGAGTTCTCCAGAGGGATGCAGAAGAGATGCTTCTGAAGAACTTATAGTCTGTGCACGCCAGGTTGAGCACAGCACAGTCATCCTGCTTAAAACGTGGTGGAGGTCTGTGACAGTGGGAACCTGGAGAGAGATTTTCTGTCCTTGCATCTGATGATGTGATCACAGTCTTTTCTTTTTAGTGTCTCAACATATGCGGTAGTTGCAGAGGATGAAAGGGCATCTATTGCCTGCCAGCTCAGACTGAAAGTTCCTCTGGGCAGCACTTACAGCATCTAAATCTGTGAGAGCTCGTTTCAGCTTCTGGGTGGTAAAACACCACATACGTTATTTCCTGGAGGGGATCTGAATGGCTTAGGGGGAAATGTATGGGGAGGGACTAAAGGAACTCCAGTGTTTTGCTCAACTGGCATTCCCGTGCTCTTCTCCCACCCCCTTTTGCCACACCACTGCAAATGTACATAGTAAAAATAATAAAGATGACCTTGGTCATGTTTAGAGTAGAAACGCTTTACAGCATGTGCTATAATGGTACAGCGCTCCTCGCCTGAGCACAGCTATACAAGGAAAGCTGTACTTTGTAGCTGCACGCAGCGAAACCACCCTGCCACCCACCCTCAAGCAGCACAGGCTGTGGACTGGGTAATGTGCCACAGCCATCGCTACCATCTGTGAAGGGGATGGGGCAGCACAGTCCTGCTTGGGTGCTGCCTTCCCTGCCTGCTGCTGGGATTCAGGAGTACAGCAGTGCCAGAAAGAGCCAAGCCAGGTTGCTTCTGTTCTGGTCAATGGAATGATCACTCTGGCGAGCAGATCTCTGAGTAGCTTGAAAAACATCTCAAGTAACTCATTTATTTTCGCAAGAGTTGCTGTGATGCTGTAGCAATAGGACAAGGGGTGATGGGTTCAAACTTAAACAGAGGAAGTTCAGGTTACATATAAGGAAGAAGTTCTTTACTGTGAGGGTGGTGAGGCACTGGAACAGGTTGGCCAAAGAAGTGGTAAATGCTCCATCCGTGGCGGTGTTCAAGGCCAGGTTGGACAGAGCCTTGGGTGTCATGGTTTAGTGTGAGGTGTCCCTGCCCATGGCAGGGGGTTGGAACTGGTTGATGTTAAGGTCCTTCACCGAATCCTAACCATTCTGTGATTCCATGTCACAAATGATGTGCCTTTATCTGTCAGGAATAAAGGAGGTAACCATGTCTGCTTGCATATGAGAAGCTTAGGTACTATGAACTTATAATTGCATGCACTCGTGTTTGATATCATTATCTTCTCTCATTTTATCTTTTTTTCCATGAGGGCTTGCCCCAAAGAGCCTTTCCACTGCCAAATCCATAGCATTTGTGTGAGAGCACTTTAACAAGACTGAAGTATGTGTCGGTATCTGCAGTCTGGATTGTAGTGAGAGCTCTGGATGGATTGTGCTCTCCTATCTTCTTTTGTGATCCTGTATGGAAAAGGGGTATATATATATATATATATATATAAAATACATGGCATCAGTCAGCCGTGGCTCTTTCTTAGCCAGGTCTCTGTTTCCTTCACACCTGAGGACCAGGGTGTTTGTCTCTGCAGTGACGCAGTGATGTGGAGCATCCCAGGGTATCTAAACACCCATCTCACTTCGATTTCAGGGAAGGAGGAGCCTCATTGTTTTGAAAGGACTTGCATCATGCCTGTCTTGTGAGCATGCTTCAGGAAGTTTATGTTCCACATGGGCATGTAGAGAAGCTGTCAGAGTCCAGGGATAAATCAGCCTATTGCTGGTTATCTCAGATTCACTTTTTAGAGGATGGATTACAGCAGTATCACTGCTGACTGTTAAAAGAAGAAAGGGGAAAGGACTGGTGCTCTTTTGGGGAACAAGATAAGTCTCTTCTAGTGATGGCAGTGCTTCAAGCAGACTTTCCTGTGTGCACTCTACTCATATCTATTTCATGACTGTAAAGCAAAAAAGCTTTTTACATGAAAAAAAGGTAAAGGGCAAGGTGGAAGTTTTGCCAACTGCCATTTTTCACTTGATTCTCTTATTTTCATCATCATTGTGTGAAGCCTGGATAGGTAAGCCTGTCCTCAATACGTTTGCGTATGTGAATACATAGATTCTTAGATTCTATAATATAATGCATATAATTCTTATATTGATCCCCAGAGGCTTTGCTAAAATATTGAAGGTTTACCACCAGATTGCTTCCTTTTGAAGCAATTAACTGGTGTACAAGGTGGAATCCGTTCTCCATCCCAAAGACAGCACTCATGTAAAGGGATAAGAGGATAAGAGGAGGTAGTGCTTGGATGCCAGTCTATATGGCCTTATGGTGTGGGAATTAGGAAATCCAGCAAATGTAACTTTTCTTCCTTATCAGGCTAAAAATCAGTGTTGGGATAACAGAAATTTCCAGTGTCTGGCTACTATTTTAAGCCTCTCAAAAACCAAATTTAGTTCTGATGTCTGTCCTTGCAAACTACTACCTCTAGCAGGGTAAATGAAATGAATTTGAGAACAAAATGCAGTCTCACTTCAAAGGAGTCCTTTAACCTAACTTAGTGGCAAAGCCCATGACAATAAAGGTGGAAATTTGGGTATTTTTCCAATTTGGATACTTTGCAGTTATTATTCTTTCCCTCATTATCACTAATGAACTTATTAGTGCAACCTGGGGAAGGAAAGCTGAGAGAATGAGATTGCATTAATTTCTTTGCAGTGCCTACAGAGGATTGGGCTGTGTGGCTCAGCCAGGGATGCAGTTGGCCAGAAGCCACCCTAACAGCAGCCAAGAGAAACCATTTTTGGGGAGGAAAGTGTGCAGTAGGCACATAAAAGTTAACCCATCCCTAAAGCAGTAAAATGTAGATTTTATGCCCTGAAGGTTCAAAGGTTTGATGCATTCAAAAGCTTCTGTTTACTTGTTAAATACTTACCATTTGTAGCTATTGTATTTCTATAATATTACCCTTTGTGTCTGTTGTGTTTATTACTTTTCTATAGATAAAGGTTATTTTTTGCATTCATGAGGGCAATGTAATCCTGTGGTGAAGAGTGGCACTATCTAGATTTGTGCTCTGTGGAAAGTATTCCTTTCAGGTTGAAAGCTCATTGTTCGTGCTATACAAAACAGGATAAATAGTTGTTCCAGCTATTTTCCCTTATTTTGTGATCTTATATTATCTCTTCTTATTCATCTTCTCGTTCATATCATCTCTACCTGGGAAGTTGCAGGCATTTGACACTGCTGGTATATGAAAAGCTACACAGCCCTCTTAGAGTAGATGCAGGATGAGCTCTAGGATCCCTTTTTTCCCTCCATCTGGAATAGGTTATGCCAATATAAAGCAATTAAATATTTGGAGGAGTTAAGCTCTAAGGTGTGAATCAGTTTTAAGAGAAGTGATCCCAAATCTTTTTAGGTTTTCTTGATGTTATCTTCACAAGCTATAGAACTAGGAAGCCCCCTTTTAACCAACAGAAATAGGAATAGCTATTTCTGCTACCAGACCGCAGCACAACACTGTCATTTAGGCTGCAAACAAAAGCTATACATGAATGTCAGTCCAAGCTCATGAAAATACAAATGATATAGATCAATTTGAGTTAATTTTAGGGTTGAAGAAATTCATTCTTTTTAGTTAAACTTCTGTTCATGCTTGGGCTCACAGATAGTGCTGCATTAGTTTTATCTGTAATAATAAACACCATATGTACATCTATGCATAATGCATGGCTTACACACACACACATGCCTCAAAAGTAAGTTTTTTAAAGACTTCCCATAGAGAAAACAGCAAAATAAATCTAAAATGTGCATGACAGCAGCAATTGTTAATAAGCACTATCACCAATGAACATGCTTCTTCATGAGCTCAGCAGTGTCCATAGCTTAGAGAAGCTACTAATGAACCTTATCTTTGCGTGAGATAATGGTTAGGACCAAACAGGGAAGTTGGAGGGGAATTTGACCACCCACAGAACAAATACCTTTATCAAAGTGCAACTTATGCCCCAAAGCGAACTTACTTGCGGGAGTGACATTTCTTCTTGGCATTTCATCTGCTTTGCTAGGTGAGGATCAGGGAGGAGGGGAAAGAGGGAGGGAGGGAAAGAGGGGGAGAAAAATAGCCCAGCTGACGTTTCCAGCAAGTAAATAACCTCTGCGGGAAGCCAGCTTGCATGATGTTTCCACTCCCAATGTGTAATTCACATGCCACTTCATGCAGGTCGTGCAAGCAGGCGCTGCCCCCATCCCAGTCCCCATCCCTGGGGTGGGCTGGGGAGACTCTCAGCAGAGCCGGAAATCAAGGATCAGCCTTGTCAGCTCATATCTCATCAATAGCAAGGAACAGCAAGAACAGGGATTTCATTCCCACTGAAGATGTCATTGGTTCCTGTGTCACTTGGAACATGAAATCAGCTCAATTGAGTGAAAAAGGCAATGAGTCCTTCCGCTGCAAAAGGCTGGGATTCAGTCACCCATGATTCCTTCATGCATAACCAAAGAAGTTAGCATTGAGCAGTGTTAGCTGCTTCAGGAGCTGGGGGAAACGAACACTTCAGTCTCTCTTGGAGGTCTTGAGAACATTTGGTTTCCCTGTGCGTGTTCAAAAGGAACGTGTGCTTGTTTGTACCAGCCTAGGAATCCGCCTCTATCTTCCATTATCTCCTGAGAGGATATGAGCTCTCATGAGCAAAATATTTAAGTTGTGATCAGTTACCCATAACTGCGCAGAAGATGGAGATAAAATAAGGTATGGCTCCTCAAGGCACCAAAGAAAGCATCATGCTTCTTTCTCAGAAATGGATATCGAGACGTAGCATTGGTGACTTCTACATGAGAGCTGGTCAGGTCCGGATCCACTGGGCATGGGTTTTTTCCTGCCTTGATTTCGATGAAACTGCAAAAAAACAATAGCAAACGTATGCCAATAGAAAGCACAGTATCATTCTTCTGTGCTAACAGAAGCTTCATCTCTCAAAGCACCATTTAGAAAAGGTGAAATGAGGGTTGTGCACAAGATTACTTGGAGGTATGTTGTGTCTTAAACATATAAGTAGTAATTGCTGTATGAGCAGCAATTAGGCTCAGCATGGGTGAATCTGAGGATATTCTTCAGGAAATGTGCCCAACAGCAGTACAGTGCTGTTGCCACTCACATTGCTGCTAAAATAGTGCCCTGTCACCTGCAGCTTCCCAGGGGGAGTGGTGGCAATGCAGCGCTGGAGAAGGGAAAGCAGCGATATATTGGTCTGATAAAGTGGACTGGGAATAGCCAGGTTATGTGCTCAGGACCGTATCTGGCTTCTGCATCTGGCTCCTCTGTGCCGCTTGTGGGCACGTAGGTGTTTGCCCGCTCCCTTATCACAGATTTCAATAACATGTGAATATCAAACTGAAGTTTCTAGTGCATCTCATTGCTTTTGGACTCTAAAGCTCTGCTATCTTTCAGTTGCTCGTAATGTTATGTTAATGGTAAAAGACTGCAGCCGTATTTTGGTGGGATGTAATCCTATTCTTCACCTTCATGATATCTGGACCTCAGCAGCGTGCTGCTGTGGCAGTCAGCTCATGGATCTGTACCCCAGTGATTAATATTGCTTCACAACAAAACATAGCCCATATCCCAGAGGTCTTCCACTGTGCCATGCCATGCTCTTTGAAATGTCATGATACATGCTACAGTGATGTAGGAATTCTGTCTACTCTTGGTGTAAGTTACTGCAGGCTGAGCCCCTTTCGTGGCTCATGCAGTTGTTGTGAATCATTCTTCACTCAAGTAAATGTTCATGATACTCAAAGGTCAGGAATTATCTTCTCAATCTTGTTTAAAGTCCTGTTCTGTGACAGTTTAAGAGGTGCTCAAAATAACCTTTAATAGAAAATACTTTTGCAAACTGGTAGCTTTCAATGTTTGCTTTCTTTTCTACAAAGCAAAAATGTGCTTATAGAATACTTTCAAGCTTTACCAAATATTTGTACAATTCTACTTGGTTTCCATTCATTCTTTCAGAAATCATTTCTGCTGTCCATAGTAATAGTCAAATTGTTTTCCCCTGGGAATAGATTGGATTTGAAAGAGGTAACAAAGATTACTCTTCATCTCAGTGCAAAAACCTTACTTTCACCAAATAAACCCACATCCACCACTGGTGTTTTGTCACAGCTATTAGAAATAGCCAGTAAATGAGTGTACCAATTAATGTATAGCACATTTTTGATGAGGAAACAAGAATAAATATCAAGGAATCTTCTGGTACTAACAGAGATGCATTCTGATGCTAATTTCTTTGAAGACATTATTGAACAAGTTCTCACATGGAGAAATAAACTTCATTTGTTGTGTCTGTTGGATATTTTACAGCCTCCTGTCTCCCAGTAGCTGCAAGCATGTTCCAGTTTAAGAAAAAACATACCTTCACTGGACAGCTTTCACATTAATCCTGACTGCAAGGAAATGGGGCTGGTTGCATATCTGCAATTCTTCCCCCTTGAGAGGCAGCAATGAGAACAGAATGAAACTCTTCATCTCTCTAATTAAACATCTTGTGACCAAACAAGAGAGGGGCAGGAGTGGAAATACCCAACCCAGGCAGGTAATTGCTGATAATCACAGAGCTGCTCTTGGTGCTTGAAAAACTGCAGGCTGAGGGCTTAATACCTGCGCGGCTGCCTGGGGCTGCCCGGGACCAGTTATCTCATCGGCATTCTGCAGCCTTGCGCGAGGGTGAAGGGGAACCACCACCCTGCATGCAGGAACACAGCCCCGCAGGCAGATAAAGAGGTCTCCTTCACTTGAGCAAAAGCCTTTGTACAAGAGCTGTGCAGCACAGGAAGGCTGGGGCACGCTCACGTTGCCCACTCTGCTGTTGACCACCCATGGGGATGCCGAGGAATAGGGATTTGGATGTCTGAGGATCTCTGACACATGGTAGTGGTTTCCCAAGAAAGGTGAATTGTTTGGGTATGTGTTTGCAGGTTGTGATGTTGCAATGAGCCACCTGGCTTTGCAGAGTGGTGATAGCACAATGTAGAGGGTTGTAGAGCTGTTTGTGCCTTGCAGCCAGCAGTGCCACTGTACCAGGTACCAGATAAAGAGTGGAACTATAGTGCCCACTGTGTATCATTAGAGTGAAGGAGCAAAGAAGTGAGAATAGCCTCAGGAACCCATTAAGAGAGTGCCTTACTGAAGAAATACCTGAGGGCATTTACCATTCAAAATAATACATCAGGTTTTATCCAAATACTTTAGATCTTCAGGCTGGGGACAGTGTGTTCACCTAAGGGGGAGTAACTCAGTAGGAGTTACTTAGTCATTCTGTAAATAAACACAGAAAATTATTCTAGATTTATATCTTCCTTTTCATAAGCATCTTCCCATTTTCCATAACTCTGTAGCAGTTGCATTAGGAGGAAACCTGACTGCCCAGGATACTTTTGCTGTGTCTTTAAACATCTCTCTGAATCCTGATGCAGAGCTGCTGAACGACAGAGAATCAAATGCCAAAATGTTCTAGTTTTGCACATTTACTTAAGAAACCAGGACAAGGTGCTGTTGGTGGGTCCTTCAGGCCCTGCTAATGCCATTCCCTGCACAGGAGGGACTCACAGCTGTCCAGATGCTCCTGTTTTCACCAGCCAGTCGACCTGAGCAAGACATATATGACCATTTTGGGGATCAGCTTTCTGCAAGGACTCTTTTCCCATTAGTTTTGCTCAGTCACCAGACAACAGGCACCTGTAGTTTCCCTTTATTCTCCTTTATCCTTCTCACCTGCATTGTAGACTGTAGGGTCACCACTGCACGTTGGTGTCTTGCCAGCTGTGTTACTGAAATGAGAAGGGGTATCTTAGAGAGCCAGCAATAAGCCTTTCCCCATCATTTCTGGCCATTTCTGGTGAGCCTGCAGCATTGAATGCAGCACCATCAATCCTAGGGAGGGAAGGAAAGACATTGTCCTCTCCGGAGCAGTGGTATAGTGGAGACAGGGAGGCAGACCTAATCTGTATAAGTCAGTGTGGTTGTTAAGTAGATCTCTCTCACTGTCTTAAGTCTCTTAAATATCCTTTAGTCAGGCACAGAAACAATAGCACTTGGTATTACAAAAGATGAGAAAACACCAAAAGTAATAGTAAGGGTTGGGGTTTTTTGTCCAGTATAAATCATTTTCATTGCACTGAATATATGCTGAATGCTCTTTATATCTCAAAGACATTTCATTGACTCCTTTATCTGCCGAATTCCTTTAAAGATTAACAATGCAGAACTAATTTTGATGACTCAGCAGCACGAAAATTGTTATTTTAAGTGCCGAAAAGGTATTTTCCCTGTGGATTTTCTAGCACCGAGGCAATGTTCTGAATGTTTTGACTGCTACTTTGTCTGACAATGTAAACAGGCAGGAATAATTTAATGATTAACTCGCTATCCTTGATGCATGCCTTGATGTCTCATCTTGTTATTAACAGTTTGCCCATGTTTTGAAATATAGATAATATGAAGCAGAGCTAATTTTGCTCTGGAATGCTCTCTGCAATGCCATTCCACAGCTTCTTCCACCCACTGCCTGAGCTTGGTCAGTGAAGACACTCTCTATTAACATCCCAGCAACTCACTCCGGCACTTTCAGGCTGTATAGAATTAAAGCTGCTAATAAGAAACTGTTCATCAAAGAACGTGAATATGTGCATAAGTCCCTCCTTATTGAACCTAGTATTTAGGCATATGCTTAACTTCAGTACACACTTGCAAATTTTTGTTCCAAGCCACTCTCTTATTTTGCTGGTTGGGTCTTTGAAATACTTCCTGGCACCATATCCTGTTTCTGTCATCTTTAATAGTTGCCTGTCTATCATTGCCGCTTCCTCACAGATTCCTCCTTGAAAAGCCTTTTGCAGAAGACTGTGACCTGATATAAGACCTTGGAAAAATCCCATTTGTCTTTGAGCACGAGTGCTCTCTTGTTTTCTGTACAAACTGGAGTGTCAAAAAATAACAGAGTAATTTAGCCATTGAGGAGAATTTTTAATGCATTTCTACCCAAACTTTCAGCATGATAATATTCTTATGTGCTGTTATTTATTTTTTTTCACATCACCTTTATCATAGAATCCCAGACTGGTTTGGGTTGGATGGGACCTTAACACTCATCCAGTTCCAACCCCCTGGTGTGAGCAAGACACCTCCCACTAGACCAGGTTGCTCCAAGCCCCTGTGTCCAGCCTGGCCTTGAACACTGCCAGGGATGGGGCAGCCACAGCTTCTCTGAAGCTCTTCTTCTTTCTGAGGTGATGCATGTGGTGCCTGTGAAGCACTGCGCCTATTTTCAATAATCTTAACTCCTTGCATTAGCATCCAAGCAGCTTGCTGGATAGGCAGCGTTAACAGAGCCTACACTGTGAGTGACCCCAAAGAGCAGGAAAATCCTAAGCCTCTTTTCCCAGTCCTTGGAAAAACATTTTAAAAATGCATCCTCCGCTGGTATTGTATGAACTGATGCACGTGAAAGCAATCAGTATGCGAGAAATGGAAAGTCTGGCCTTAAAACAAGCAGTCAAATAATCATAAAAGCCATAATAGGCAAAGCCCTAAGATGCATATCCACTTCCAGCAGATGGTGGCGTTAGCAATTTCTGCTGGATCCTCTGGCGTGGAATTGCCCTGGTCCTGACGTCAGCTCAGTCCCTTTATGTGAATCCAGACTGGTGACACAAATAACAGCAGCACAGTTATTAGCACATTTCCTCTTGAAGCCACTCATAAAACAATACTTCCCCTGACATTTCCCTTCTACACCAACCAACTTCACGACTGTGAGAGCAGGTCAGGCAAGTAAAATGAAAAAGAAATGACCCAGCTTGATTTAATTCCTACCTGGCAACTGCAATGGTAAAAAAATATATATGAATTAAAGAGGTAAAAATATAAACACCCCTGAATAGCTGAGAACATGCAGCATCTTCTCTCTGAACGCATCGTGTTATCAGTGTCACCTCTCAAAGCAGAACCTGCTCTTATTTTGTGATATTTCAGCCAAGTCTTTCTTTTATGCTATTAGGATTTCCCTTTCACACTGATGTCCTAATATCTCAGGTTGATAAAAATGTGTCTTTTGTGCATCTGCTAAATACCTGAACTGGGAAGACGAGGCGCTGTAATTCCTTCCTGCATGCAGACAGTAGCACTGCACCCTGGGGGGGATGCGGGTCTGACAGAGGGAAGCCAGTCTGCCAAGGGTGGATACAGAAGTCATTGGTTTTATTTTCTCTTGTCTGCATTGCAGACAACTCGAGGTAAAACAGAAGTCTACACAGGCAAGTGCCAGCCCCTCCATCAACAGGTATCATGACCCTTAATTGAAATAAATGCATGAATATGAATATGCATGTGTTTATGTTTGCAACATTTGCCCAAGCACCCTTGATTGGAAAGTAGGAGTCTCATATTCCAAAAGCACTTTTCCGTGGCAGATATCAACATGTGCTGCAGAAACGCGGACTCACTAAAACTATCAGGATTTAAGATGAAATATGAAGTCCTGGCTACCTTTTGGCAAGAAACCATCAGAGACCTGCTATTTCTTAAAGACACTTCAGCTTTGTGGGAACTTTAAAGGAATGTAAACTGTGCAGGAACTGTGGAAAACCACATTCAGCGCATCTTCTTCAGACACACGCTGCCTTCTCCAGCATCAGGCTTGCACCCATCGGTACGTGTAATATCTCTGATGTCCCTCCTCATCCTTCTTGCCTGGCTCAGGAAGTCCCCTGCTCTGCCTGCCACTGGGAGCTGGGGTGATGGCTGGGTGCTAAGCCCCTCTCCAGGCAGGAGAGAGGAGCAGAGGTGCTAAATGTGATCCGGTGCCAGATTAACTCCGACTGAACCTCTCCTCTCTCTGCAGGTGGGAAGATGGTCTGTGGCAGACAAAGCCTGATGAAAATGCATCTGGGGTAGCTGAGTGTTTGTATTGCATTAGCTTCTGGCACGGCCTCTACTGTATTTATTCTTCCACCCACCTACCTTCCACAGAATGGGGATGTATGCAGTCACCGATCTTATCACCGCCACGCTTTGATCCAGCTGGGATGTTAGGGCCTTTGGGAATTCCCCACGTTTGATAATTCCTGATAGTTACTTTTAAGAAAATACCAGCTGAAGGATGGGGAGGGATTCTTCAAATTCCAGCAGCTGAGTGAATGGTGGAATTTATCAGGCATCCGAGCCAGATTTCCTTGGAAAGAACACATTTATTTTGAAGTGTCACATTTTCATTGTATTCAGCAAGCAGTATCACCGAAGGCCAAAGAAACCCAGTCGAACAGGACATTACTAGCATTTTTAATAAGCACAGGAGCTGGCCCTGATAAAACACATTATGAGACATATCTAAACTATGAATAACTAAGGACCTGGTTTATCCCAAGCGGTAATTCATTACCTCTTTATGTTTAGCTTTCGAAATACCACCTCGAGAGAAACTTGACCCCAAGGAAATCTATTTCAGGAATGTGTGTGGCCCCTATCCCAGCAGGCTGTTACTGTCTTACCACCTTTATTGTTTCTTTCTCACAACTCCCTTGCAGCATAGAGCCCAGCCATTACCCTACTTTACCAAGAACAAATTGAAACGAATGTATACATCTCACTCCCAATAGTAGTCACAGAATGGTTTGAGTTGTAAAGGACCTTAAGATCATCCAGTTCCAGCCCCCCTATATCTAAACTGTGATGATAAAGTGACTTTTCCAAGGTTGAGGAGGAAGTCTGTGGCAGAGCAGCTCATGAGGCCATGTACCTGATGTGCTCTGTGCCTTGCCTTAACCAAGGAGTAATATTCTACTCGCAGGGAGCGGCTTCCCACCCCCAGTAGTAGCCAGGTTACGGGGCTGTCAGAAGGGGTGTGTGTGTTTGTTTGTTTTCCCCTGGGTAGCATCAGGAGAAAATATCCATCATCTCCCGAGACCAGAGGCATTCCTGAGTGAAAGTGTAGGCAGCTGCAATGTCCCATGGTGTTTGCTATGGGTTGTGCTGAGGCTGTGTCCAGCTGGGCCCACGGCAGGTTTGGGCTTGCAGACGTGGAGTATCTTGTTGTGGCTTTGTCTGGCTCTTTAGGGGGAAAATATGTTAAAGAAAAAGCATATTAAATAACCCCAGCTCTATGGCTGCTTGTAACTGATGTGCTGAGTTTGTTGAGTGGACACTTACACCCCAGATGAACTAATCCAAGAGATTTAAGACTCAAGAGGATAGCTAGGATATCTGTCCTGACCTCCCAGTTACAGAGCTCTCGTCCCTCTAATTCCTAGGTGAAGTCTCCAGGGGCAGGGGTGGCTTTGGGATTGTGGCCCCCACTACCACCTGCCTTCATGCTTCTGGCTGCCCTGTGGACTTTCCTATATCCTGGCATGTGGGAACCGGGCATGAGGGGAGGAAAACTTGATTTACTCTGATAAAGGCAATGTGCTGTGGGGAAATAAGAGAATTGGGAGAGGTAGTTAAATACCACACACAAGAAAAAAAGTGAGAAAAGAAAAAATATGGTGAATTTTAAAGGGCTCTTTTTCATGTCTTTCTTACCTTTGTTGCCACAGGGCAACACGTTCAGCATCATTTAGTTCTTCCCTGAAAATCAGTGGGGTTTTTTTAGGAGAAAATTACATTCAAACTATTGAAAATATTTATTCCTTTATGCACAGCGTAGGGGTTAGAGACCCACCATAGGGAAAGAAGAGCAAGTGGTGGTAGATCAGGATGGAAGGATAGGTTTGTACAGGTTGTTTGGTGGTCACAGCCATACCAGACAGCAATAATTGGAATATTTGCCTTTGGTACTTTGGTTATTTTCACCATCAGCTCCTGCCTCACCGAGGAAATATGTCTGAGAAACTCCTTCTTCCCACCAAGGAGCAAACACCCAAACTCCTGTTCATTAGTGGAAAGAAAAACAGAACCGTTTCACTTTGTGTACACAGATTCCCACGCAATTTAAGCATTACCTGTTTATAATTGCTTGAGAAATGTTTTACAAGCATCTGCATCAGGTGAAACACCTTTATTGTGGGAGACTTTTGTGAGGAGACTTCATACACTGCTGATCACAGGCCCTGCTTTAAAGCCCACTGCAGTCCATGGGAAGGATGCATCTTTCCCGTGACTCCAACAGCCCTTTGATCATGGCCACTACGTGAAAATGTTGTAGGACACCCTAAAGTCTGCTCTCCGAGATGTGTTTTCTGCATATACAGAGCCAGGCATTCCCGGCCCTCTGTTGTATGTAGAAATGCTTTGTGAGACACCCAAAAGTGGCCACATCCCATGAGCAGCATGTGAAGAGGGCGCTAGAGCTGGAACCTACATACTCTACAAAGGCTGTAGTCATGGATTAGTCCTTTTCAAATATGTGTGAGGCATTTGAAAGTCCTGGAGCTCTTTGGATGCGCTGCAAGACATGGGGAGTGTTGAATTTGCACCTCTGCCCTTCTGTGTAGAGCTGCAGTGATGCTGAGAGTGGGTTGTTCCTCTCCCTTTCTCCTTATAGGCACTGTATCTGAAGTGGGGTAGGCCAGGAGCCGCAGGTCCATACATGTGTGAGTGAGGTGGCAGTACCACCTACCCTGGCAGGAGCTGGTAGCTCCAATGCCCAGGTTTTCCAGGCTTCATGTCCTTGCTGAAGCCTCTTACCCGCTCCCAACCACTGACAGATACCAGATTAGCCTCTGTTATAGCAGATGGGGAGCTTATTCGCTGCCATATGTCACTGTGGAGCCTTGGTCCTACTGCAGGCAGAATCAAGGTGGGGATGGAGGAGTAGCTCATCTCCAGGATCACAGCCTGGTTCAGGAGACTGCATGAGCCATTGCATGATTTTCCACTGTCTTAGAGACAAGCAAGGCTTTGATGATATTCCCTAAAAACCTAAGGCACTGTCCAAAGGTGAGTGTGCCACTCACCTGGTGTAAATCAAAGAGGATTTGCTGGGTAGCATCCATATCCAAAACCACCAGCTTTCTCTTTTTGCAAATACTGCAAAACTCCTTTCCCCAACTAGAATTACTCATGCTAAGAATATGTGTGATGTCCCAAGGAGTGACTGATTTGGCATCCAGAGCTTCTAGCCTGATATCTCTCCTGCCAGGACTTTTATATTATCAGTTCCATTCATTCCTACCGAAGGCTGATGGGGTGCGATAAAGCAGATGGCCAAAGTCCCAGACAAAGGCCAGGCAGAACAATTAATGACAAGCCGACAGCCCCACAAAGGGCATGGGCCCAGGATAATGCTGGCTCTGGAGGGCTGCTGACAATAACAGAAAGCCTCTCCCCTCACAATGGGGAGATAAGATACAGTACTGTAATAGGAAAGCAATCATCACAAAATGCCATCAATTATATAAAAGCTGCAGCAGCGGGAGACTGGTTAAATGTGGCTCTGTTGATGCCTCCACATACCTTTGCTGTGCTTCTTGCATGGCTTCTCACGGCGAGCCTGGCTGGGCACTGGGGAGGCTGAGGCTCCCGCAGCCCAGTTCTTTCATCAGTTTTTGGCTCTTGAAATTACAGCGAATAATATGCTTATTCAGGTTTTTATATCTGTGCACCTATTTTATTACCTTTTATAATGCATACAGGGTCGGATCAGCTTGCAGCAGAACAAAGCTAATTACACCTTTCATTACCTAAATATAGCATAATGACAGAGTGTCATTCAAGTGTGGCATTGAGCTGAGAAATCTCATGGCAGGCCAGGACAATGACAGAGGTTATTCAGCTCAACCTGAATTGCTGCCAGTGCAGTGAGAGTGGGGCAGGGTTAATAGACAGGTCACTACATAAATTACAGTATCAAATTGAAATGGTGAACTGCTAACACTGCTCTCATCAGCCACTGTATCTTCAGTTAGTAACTTCCAGAGGTAGCGTTAACCTCTTGCTTTCCTCTTGTTGTATATATATATCCCTGGCAGTGTTCAAGGCCAGGTTGGAGGGAGCTGGAGCAAGCTGGTCAAGTGGAAGGTGTCCCTGCCCGTGGTAATGGTGTTGGAACTACATGAACCTTAAGGTCCTTTCTAACCCAAACCATTCTGTGATTCTGTATGTGTATATATTTAAAGTCTATGTTGGTAATTGTAAGACCTGAGAATGAAACAACACGTTTATGTGCTCTGTAAGAAGTGCAGTAGTCCTGTGTTGCACACCGCACTGTTCATGTTTTGGATGGTGGATAAGCATCGCGTTTTGCTGGTGAGGCAGGATGGCTGGTAGCCATTACTAGCGTGGTTGGTAACAATTTTCAGCATCAGCTCCTAGTCACCTCATAGGATTCTTGAAACTTACACCTCTGGTGTTTACCATTGCAGGAACTTCTCAATCATGTGTTAGTGAACAAAGGCTTGAGGGACTGAGCACACAAGTGAAAGCGATGGCTTGGTCCCCATCTCTGGCCAGGCTTCCTTTCCCCCAGCTGCCAGCTAATAGCCACTGCCTCTGCAATGAGACTCCAGATCAGCCGCTGCTGAAATCCCTATTGCCACATGAACTTTGTCTCCAGTAATACAGAATCCCAGACTGGTTTGTGTTGGAAGGGACCTTAAAGCTCATATAGCTCCAACCCCCTGCTGTAGGCAGGGACACCTTCCACTAGAGCAGGTTGCTCCAAGCCCCTGTGTCCAACCTGGCCTTGAACACTGCCAGGGAT